>CAKNWU010084434.1:0-12866 GCA_932072015.1 Andricus quercustozae | reverse complement strand
TAGTAATCTTTGCACTGACAGTCAACCAGTCGCGACAGTTTAGCTGCAAGGGGGACAAATACTCGTGATCACATAGTAAGCAAACGGCAAAGGCTTTGGCAGCGGCATTTGTTATAGAATTCTAGAAATGATAACTGGCCTGTACCGAATGCTGGCCGGTACTGTAGGACTTTCCCCTAAACAAAGACACTTATATTTGCTCATTGAATTTCGTGGGAGAAACTGGCAAATAGTCTTTTCGTCCACCTTTTTATGCTGTAATTCAGCACCTGGCACATCTTTTTCATTCAATTTCACATTAAAATTTGGTATCACAGTGTAAATTTTAACGTCAAAGTCCAGCCTAAAAGCACTGCGCAAACTCCTATGAGCAAGCCTATCTTTCCCCTACGGCTCTATAGTTACACAGAAAAAAACTGGGTTCCACTAAAGTTGCGGCTTCAGTAAAAGTTGGTATTTTTTAGAACTTGAGCTCCAATAAAAACCTGTCGAAACCTAAAAGGATTCCTTTGGAGACTTGAATCAGAACAACATTTACTACGACTAAAGTCGGCGTCAAATGTACGCGACCCTCAAATTTTACAAATTTCGAAATTGAAATTGTTTATTAATTACAGCCCACTTTTCCACAAACATATCATCTTGGAAAGAAATAATGATAGGAAGTTGTTTTATAGGGACCTAATCTACCTTTCCGACACTGCTTCTGCCACCGAAAATTGCAGCGTCACTGGCAAAAGTAAGGTCAGCAAAGCTCGAAATCCATTGGAAACAATACAAAATAAATTAAAATGATAAAAGCTGCCATAAGTCATACGCATTTTGAAAAAATTGTATGCGATTTGGAAGAAATTGATGTATGGGAAAGAAATTGTTCAAAATGTGTACGAATTATGGAAGCATTTTATAATAATTTTCCGAGTCGAAATATAGGCCTTACTTTAACCCTCCAAGAGGAAGTATTGCCCCTATTTTGCGGCTGCTTATTCTACTAGCTCCTACTTAGCCACTTCTAAAGATATTTTCATTCTATTTTGCTTCTACATAAGATTCAGCCCCTACGTTAAAAATCTAGCCTCTATGATCTTGAGCTTTACTAACGTCTCCTTTAATCATCCATGATCTCCGTATAATTTTTAAGTTCTGTTTAACGCGCTTAAATTTCCACGCGCAAATGTGGCGTCGTTGCCTCGACGCCTGCGCGCCCTCGTAACGGATACTTTGTTGTTTCCTACCACCTCCATCACCATATTTTGTGAGAGCGTCCGTATAAGTGGTTTTAAGTGATAAATAATAAAGTAATAACATCGAAATGGCTCCAAGAGGAAACAAGTTTGCCCTGATTTGGTAGCTGGATGATAGGAAAACATGCGTTATTCAATTATCAATGATTCAATAACATTTTGCGTCTTCATTTAGCAAAAAATAGTAATTTTCATTTTAAGTTGCTTAAAACTTAGGATTTGTTGACGAGTGAAAAAACCAAAATTATTTTGTATCTTCATTCATTTACTCAATTGATAATACACTCTCTAAATATGAATCAGTGAAAAATTCACTGATTGAAATAGTGGTTGGACATTTCACTGATTAATCAGTGATTCCGGGCTTTTCACTAATCAATTCAGTAACACCAGAGTAAATCATGCGAGACATAACCTCTAAGTTTTAAAGTAAAGCGTTGTTATTATTCTTTTACTTGAGTAGCAAAAATAATTTTGTTAAGAAATAAATTTAAAAAAAAAGAGCATGTTGTTTTCAACGGGTAATAAGAATTTGTTAATGATTATGCAAAATAAGTTGAAATATTGCACAAATCGATGGGTCCTAAAAGAAACTACGCAACCCGCGGCGACAGACAGAAAATACGTATCTATATACGTAGCATAGAGTGCGCTAGATAAGTATTTTCTATCGGCCGACGCGAGTTGCGTAGTTTCTTTTAGGAAGCTGGAATGTGGAGCGGTAAAGTAGAAGCAAAAACTAAGACCCTATTTTGATGTCCCAAGTGGAAGAATTGGAAATTTCTGCCCATTAGAGGACCAATGTAGGGACCAGAATTGCATTGAAATAGCCTCTACTTTAAAACCTTAGCCCCTCCAAATGAGAACGCGAAGAACGTCAAAGTAGAGCCTATATTTCGACTGGGGTTACTTTACTTTGCATTGTTTCCAATGGATTTCGAATTTTGCTTACCTTACTATAGCCACGGTCACAGCAATTTTTCGGTGAATCAGCGCCATCGAAAGATAGATTAGGTCCCTATAGCTTAAAATGTGCAGTTTTGTTACGTGATTGAAGAACACTTTAAAAACTGAAATTAGATCAATATTTCGGGAAATAATCCTTTAAGAATATTTCGGAATTTAATGAAAGTAGCCACCGTATAAAAAGTGTCAGAAGAAAAGTATCCATTTCACAATAATAGGGACCTCAGATGGAAGGGGATGCCATGGAGGGAAAAAGGCTGGGACGGCGGCATCCCCTTCCTTCTGAGGTCCCTATTGTTGCGAAATGGATACTTTTTTCTAACACTTTTTATACGGTGGCTACTCTCATTAAATTCCGAAATATTCGTAAAGGATTATTTCGCGAAATATTGATCTAATTTCATTTTTTAAAGTGTACTTCAATCACATTACAAAACTGCATATTTTAAGCGATAAAACAACGTCCTATCAATATTTCTTTCCAAGATGATATGTTTGTCGACATCAGGGCTATCGTAAACAAATTTTTAGAACAACAATATGAATATCGTTCGATTCGGAAGGCTTTAAGCTTTCACGTGTACCTGGCTAGAAGTTTCTGCGATTTTTGTTGAACGAGTCGCGAGCAATCAAACTGAGGGTCACGTACTTTTGACTCCGGCTTTAGAATTCACTATGCCATTGAAGAACTTAAGGGCGATGGAACGGATCACGAAAAAACTACCCCCATTTTGTAGCGTGAATCCTCATCATTTCAGATTGATCTTATTTGTGGAAAAGAACGCAAAGATACGAGTTTTCGCGGGGCCTAAAAGGATGCAATATATACAGGAAAATTATATTCAAACTAAGAATAGCTTCATCAAATTTGCAACTAATTCTTATATCCTAATTTAAGTAACAAATTTTATTCAGATTTAAATACTTCTTCCTTAAATGGACAGAAAATAAATTGATCAACTTGGGCCTACCTAGTTTGCTCATAATGGGCATTGGTTGGTCTGAGCTCGGGTCTGAGCGTTACAATCCAGATAATAGTCCAAATGTTCAGTGAGCGGGGTTCCCAGCTGGAGCCCAAATAGTAATTGGGCTATGTCGGAACCCAGGCTGGCGCCAGTCAACTTTTCCACACGGGCCGCGATTAAATATGAATCTATTTACTGACAGCGCCGCTGCGTATAAGCAAAGGGAATAATTTCATACACGGTACTGTCAGCAAATAGATTCATATTAAGTAAGGACTTCAATATAGTATGTTATTATTTATCAATTTTTTTACTTATTTAAGCTCCTAGGTATGGAAAAATATCGGATACAATTTTGCTAAAAGTCTATCTCTTGAGATTAAATAAGAAGGAGTTGCACTTTCATTTTGTCGAAATTGTACAGAATTATTATAAAAATGTTCCAAACCAATAAAAAAACTAGCCCACAATGAAGGTTCTACGGTTTCTACACTTTTTATAGTCTTTTCTAGGGATCATAGCTAGTCAACAAACTTTATAACAGTCAGTAGTAACCCTTAACAAAGATGAATATAAGAACTCTGAGCAGCAACCCCTGAAAACAGACAGTAACAACTCTAGCAGGAGTAATTAACAACCCTTAGGCTTAGAGGCGGTCAATAACACGTTTAAAGCATTAGCAATAGTCCGTAGAGTTTGAGGGTTAGTACTGAATATTGCATATTGATTGTTATTGTCCGTTTTTGTGGCTGTTATTAGTCACTGCTTGGTATAAGTTCTTGTTTATTAAGATTTAAAGAATACAAATCCTCACGATATCATGCCAGAATTTGAATATTGGATTATTGAACATAAATTATTTACTTGAAACCGATAATATATATTTTTTTGTTACCTACTTGAAAGTGGACAAAGTAAATTACTCCATTGCTAGAAATGAAGATTATTTCACATTTTCCTTAGAATATTCCTTGCTGTTAATTTTCTCAGTTCACTCCCCCTTTTAGATTTCGATTTCTATTCAAGCGAATAAGTCGAAAAACAAATCTTATGAAAAACGGACTACTTTACCGAAACCATCGAAAAACGGTTACGGGACTCGTACTTATCTAAAGCCGGTTCTGCACACCAGAACGTGCGTTGACCTCTGCCAAATGCTGCGAAATGCACAATAAAAGATATATAGGTGGATGTCGCAGCCAATTGTCGCCGACTGTATTTCGCCCGGTTAATATCGCGATATACTTTTCTACTCGGCTGCAAGTTTGCAGAGTCGGTAGTCGGTATCGTTCTGCAAAGCGAACTTCGCCGAGTAAAATTTATTTGAAGCCGATACAGTCGAATGTGTCTCGCTACGTTATATTATCCAGCTTCCATCGGGCGTGAGCTCTGATCACAAACAGGTTATAGAGAGGAAGCGAGACGGAAAGAGCTAGAGCACAACACCCTTCCTTCAGTTCACCCTCCTTTTCTCGCGCATACACCTATATTCGTGTGCATGTGTACAGGCTAACTCATCGTTATCACGAAACGGTTGGCCATTATTTTCCCCAATGATACCGACCCACCGCTCGTAATTTGTAAACGTATGGATACAGGGACGCCTACAATCACGCTAACCAGAAATGTCGATTGCTTACAAAGATGATCTTTAGAGCTTAGAATTAACAATATATAATCGAAAATAAGAAGTAATATAACAGATTTTCTCTGATAATAATATTTATTGTACTTGGGAAAAATGAATAAATGGACCCAGATAGCACCAGAGTTAACGGCAAGCTTGCCTAAACCTTGCGGAACATGGTGTGGAAGCTTGCATCGCAAGGTTTAGGCAAGCTTCCAGCAAATAACAAAATGTCCACCATGCGGCAATATTGCACAGTAAGATTGAAGGCATATTTCTTAATATTCCCTCATTAATGATGCACAACCTTCGAGGTACATTCCAACAAAATGTTCCCTCAATATTGTTTATCAAGCTTTCAGCAACTTCCCCAGGCAATCTTCCCTCAATTTTGCTTCGCAATATTGCCGCATGGCGGACATTTTCTTATTTGCTGGAAGCTTGCCTGAACCTTGCGATGCCAGCTTCCGAACCTTGCTTCGCAAGGTTTAGGCAAGCTTGCCGCAAACTCTTGTGCTATCTTGGTACCTTATATGGGCAATTTGTTGGGTCATTATAATCCCTTGACTAGCTTATTGGGATGGAAGTCTTTATTATATCATTATCCCGTTTTGACCCCAATCTATCGTCCCCCATGTGGATTACACTGTAATGTAATTCCATATAGAACTTTGTTCTCTCCCCTTATAAACCCGTTTCATAATAATACACAAGATGTCATTTAACCTTCGTGTCCACTTTGGCCTAGTTTCATTTTTACCCATCCTGTTTTCCCCCATTTCATTTTTTCACGACTGGTTTCGTTTAATCCTTCATTACTTAACTGCCTCATTGTACTGGATAATTTGGTGTTTCCGAATCGTGAGTAGGGCAATAAATAAGTTTCATTTCACATAATCAAGCGATTGTAATGTAAATACCAGTAATGATTATATGGTTATCGTAAAAAAATGTAAAAACTAGCATCTACTTAAACCGGTGTTTTCTTGGTTTTTACGAAAGGGCATTTATGAAAACTAATTGACTAATAGAAGCATATGCGTATTCAGAACACAAAATAATGCTATTGGTCTCTCAAGTCCTGCAACCGTGGTAATTACCGGTGCTCGCTACTGCGATACATCGTCCCAACGGTACGAGCAATAAATAATTAAGTGTCATGCAATAAAACGATCGTGCAACATAATTAATGCCAACTACTGCATATATTTAGAGAGATATGCTTCTGAATCAACAACGGGCTTTTCTATAATAATAATGAACGATCAGTGAAAATGGAGTTCTATTTCCATAATCGAATCATCCAATGTTTAATTTAGCTATTCCATTTGGATATCATTTGACAGAGTTCAAACATTTATTTTAAATTTTTGTAAAATACGATTTATGGCGAAAAATTAAGCAATACTTAGTTGTAAAGGTCTAAAATATTTAAATTTTCAATTTGGATGCTTTCAATAAGAAGTTTGCCAATTTTGAACTTGTTAATGCTCCTATTTAAATTATTACAATGTTGAACTTGAACTGTTTTAGGTTTTTAAATATTCAATTCTAAGGGCTTGAAATTTGAAATTATTAAATTTTTATCAAATTTATAAGGCTTGTTTAATTTTTCAAATGTGTGTAATTTTTAACTTGGAAAAATTTCAATTTGATACTGTTCCTCCTTGAATGTGTCAATTAAAAAATTCCCATGTTTTGTAAAAAAAAGTTTTATATGTAGATATCTGTTTCTTTTTCGTTTGTTGAATTTTCAGCATTAGTATTAAAGAGTGAAAGGCAGCTTATACACTGATATACCTACACCCCATTTAATAAGAAAGTTCATAAAAAGTTTTCTCACGAAGTTTGATAGAACGAGAAATCCTGATCAATTACATTTAGGTACATATATAAGCATGGAACTTGATGTGTTATATTTGAAAGATTTTACATGTCAAATTGCTCCGTAGTTTCAAAATAAATGTTTGAATTACGACAATCAGAAAATTTTCTATTTTGGGAGTTTTCAATTACAGATTGTATAATTTTGAAGAATTTGTTCTTAAAATCATTTGAAATTTAATTTGTGGTGACCATCATCACACTCGATTTCTAGTTTTTTCATTTTGTGTAATTTCAATCTAGCTGTAAAATGTAAATTTTACTATCCTTATATATCGTATGTCTATATTCACAGTTTTATAAATTCTGTTCAGCTTTCACTTTCAGAACATTTATTATATTTGTATTTACATTGGTATAGCTTTAGCCTCGGAAGGACTGCAATCTTTGGATTAGCCGACCATTTAGCTCGACACCCAAAGGTTGCAGTACAGATGTAATTTTACAGATTTACGGATTTATTGTCTGTTTTCGAAAGTCTAAAAATCTTTCAAATTTTCCACTCTCCGCCTACACTTTCCCTGCTACCCTTCTACCTGTGTATTACGTTTCCCTCTCTGCTAATTTGAGAATATGACATTGTAGCGGAGGACAGTTACTTTCCGTCCTTCCGCAGGTACACTTAAAAAATAAATGGACTTGATACTCAGATTCGAATCTCAATTCTTTTGCTACCTATTTCACATCACAAACGCGAAAACCAAAGTGGTGACCCCGACGTGGTCTATTCGGAAAATATCGTGTGATCTGTGATAAAATAACACAAGTAAATAGCAGTGCATAACTACTGGTGAAGAAAGTATAGTGGGAAATAGTTCGATTGTGATCAAGTGAAATACAGCGAGTGCCCATAATATCAATAAAATTGGACGACATGATATTAAACAGTGAAAGTGATAACGTAACAGCCAACGCATTGGGATGTGCCTTAACCAGTAACCGGGCATATTTTCGGTTATCACCGTTTATTCCTTCCGATCCGGAATTATGGTTTTTGCAAACGGAGCGAAACTTCGCGTTAGCGGGAGTGACTCGGGATGAAGATAAATTTACTGCAGTTACGCAAGCCCTCGAACCACGGACATTTAAAGAATTGCATGATATAATTGTTAACCCACCAGTGCAAAATGCATATGCGGCCCTCAAGGAGCAGCTGATTAAGAGATTAAGTTCTTCGCAAGAAGAAAAGACGCGCCGTCTGTTAGAGATGGAAGTGATAGGAGACAGAAAACAGTCCCAGTTCTTACGACATCTACAAGGATTGGCGGACTCTTCGGTTCCGATTTCAATTCAGGGTACTCTGTGGTTCAGCCGTCTACCATCTCACATCCAACAGATCCTGGCAGCACAGTAGGATTTGACTTTAGATCGCGTAGCAGATTTGGCTGATTCGATCATGGATTTGTCAGGAAATCGTTCCAATCTTACAGCTTCAGCCTTTTCATCGACTGACGTTCCAGAAAATGATTTGGTCGAGCAATTTAGATGGGTTATGTTGCCGATAACTCAAGAGTTGGAGAGTTTGAGACTAGAGGTTTCGCAAATCCGAAATATCAGACCCCAATTCCGAGGAAGATCGCGACCTCGTAGACGCTCACAATCGCGAGGACGTTACACAGACACAGGAGTATGCTGCTATTATAGCCAATACTTCCCGAATGCAAGGAAATGTACGCAACCGTGTAGATGCAGCGCAGGAAGCTCGTCAGGACTGTGCAATAATACCAACGCGGGAAACTTAACGGGCGATCGTTAATCGCGGCAAACGACCTGAGCCCACCTAGTTCGTCATACCGCATCTTTATCAAGATTTCGTCATCAAAGATGCGATTTTTATTGGACACCGGTTCTGACTTGTACGTTATCCTATTTCGGGGTTACGTGAGCAACGTGAAAAATCGCGATACGAACTTTTCACAGCAAATGGATCAAAAATCGCGACCTATGGCACGACGATAATGAATTTCAACTTTGGACTTAGGCGCGATTTTTTGTGGAAGTTAGTGGTAGCCTTCTCGTGGACTCGAAAAATGAAAAACTGATTGATTCAGTCACGTCACTTTCGGCTTGCAGAGAAGCTGTAACGGTGAAAGCATTAAGTGTCAAGATCATCACCGGCTTTTCACAGTTCCACGACTTTCTGTCAAGATTCCCGGATATCGCTCGACCTCGGCTTCCAATCTCAAAACGAAGCACAGCACAGTCCACTATATTAAAACAACTCCAGGACCTCCAGTCGCGCACAAACCATGGCGGCTAGCTCCCGATAAGCTTCAGGCTGCAAAGAAAGAGTTCGACGCTATGGTGAAAGTTGGAGTCGCCAGATCATCGCGAAGTTCTTGGTCATCCCCTCTTCACATGGTACCGAGACCGGGTGACGAGTGGAGACCATACGGCGATTTTCGCGGATTTAAAGCAAGGACGGAACCCGATAGACATTCCGTAAGACACATACAGGACTTTTCACAGATGCTGGATGGCAAGGAAATATTCTCGACCTTCGACCTGGTGAAGGAATTTCATCAAATTCCAGTGGCCGAAGAGGACATCTGTAAGACAGCAATGAACACCTTTTGGATTGTTTGAGTTTCCCTTCATGACATTCGATCTCCGAAATGCACCTCAAACATTTCAAAGGTTCATGGACGGTGTATTGCGTGACCTCGATTTTTGCTACGCTTACATCGACGACATCATGGTATTCTCGTCATCGTGGGAAGAACGTATGCGGCACCTCGAAATACTATTTCACCGCCTACATGATTACGGTGTAGTAATCAACCCAGCAAAGTGTGTGTTCGGACAGGAAAGTGTAAAATTCTTAGTCTATCTCGTCAGTAGCAGGGGTACTCAGCCTTTTTCTGACGAAATGAATGTGATTCGGAATTTCCCTCAACTGAAAACGGCCAAACAACTAAGACAGTATTTGGGGATGGTGAATTATTACAGGAGATTTGTACCTAATGAAGCTGAGATTTATGCCCGTTTAAACAACCTTCATAAAGGTGATCTCATGGGACGTGCACCAGTGACGTGCACGGCAGAAGCGGAAGCTGATTTCGTCATGAGTAAAGAGAGTTTGGCACAAGCCACGTTACTCGCGCACTCTAGATTCACCGCGCCTCTTGCAATTTCATGCGATGCATCAGACTTCACTATCAGAGCAGCTCTTCAATAACGTGTCAGTGATTCCTGGGAGCACTTGCCTTCTTTTCCAGAAAGTTAAGCAGCACAGAAAAGAAATATGCTGCATATGATCGGCAGTTACTTGCCATTTATGAAGCAGTCAAGTACTTTCGGCATATGGTAGAGGCCAGAGACTTCACCATATATACCGATCATAAACCAATAACATTTACTTTATTGGTCAATTTATAACTGACCTCCGCCACATATCTGGGAAGGAAAACGTCGTCGCCGACGCTCTCTCTAGAGTCGAAGAAGTCCAAGCCACATTGGACCTGACAACCTTAGCTGCAGCGCAAAAAGATGACGAGGAACTAAAGGCACTCAAGAAGAAAGGTTCTACATTACAGCTGAAACTCATAAGGATACCCGAGACAGGTACGTCGCTACTCTGCGACATGTCAACATCGACAGCCCGGCTGTACGTTCCAGAATCGTGTCGCATCCTGGAATCAACTCAACGGTAAAAGTTGTGGCATAGCGCTACATTTGGCCTTCATTAAAGAAAGACTGCAGAAAATGGACTCGGAGCTGCCTGTACTGCCAGCAATCGAAGGTAAATCGGCATGTGAGAACCGTTCCAGGAGTGTTTCAGTGTCATTCACAGAGATTCGAGCATGTTCACCTCGACATCGTTATAATTCCAAGTTCGGAAGGCTGCAGGTACTGTTTCACCTGCGTCGACCGTTTTTCACGATGGCCGGAAGCTATCCCCATGAAGGGTCAGGAAGCAGTGACAGTAGCAAACATTGGATTTCGAGGTTCGGCACACCACTGCGAAAAACGACGGATCAAGGTGGAGAATTTGAGTCACATCTGTTCAGGCAATTAAACCACTTGACAGGTACAACTCATTACAGGACGACAGCATATCATCCTTCATCCAACGGGATCGTATAAAGATTCCCTCGCCAACTCAAAGATGCCATTCGCTGTCACAGGGAACCTCGTTGGACAGAAACCTACCCACAGTGCTGTTAGGAGTACGTTTGGCTTGGAAGGCAGACTTCCAATCTACGAGTGCAGAGATATTTTACGGACAGCCACTGAGACTTCCCGGTGAACGTTTGAGCCAGACGACATGATTAATGGCCGACTCAAGGTCAGTTCCGGATTTTGAGCAGACTCTTCGTAGACACATGCAGCAACTACGTCCGATCAGCGGGTCCAGACATGTTGAGAGGTCAACTTTTATATTTAAAGATCTCCCAAAGGCAGAATGTGTTTTCCTGCGCCACGACGCAGTAAACAGACCGTTGCAGCAACCATACGATGGTCCGTTTAAAGTGGTCTCTCGATTAGACAGGACTTTCGTCATTGTCATACACGGAAAAAGTGTCAAAGTTTCCGTTGAGAGGTTGAAACCTGCCTACATCCTGGCAGACAACCTGAGCAGTTCTAAGGACGACGAGACACAACCGCTGGAAATTATTATTGATAGACGTCCAGTACTATCCTCAGGTCCAGCAGTTCCAGACGTTGAAGTTCCAGAGCCAGTGTCAACATATACCGGCCTACGTACACGTTGAGACAGACGTGTTCGTTTTCCTGACAGACTACAAAGCGGATTCTCGTGACTTCATCACTGGTAGGGGGGTACTGTGGTGACTATCATCACACTCGCTTTATAGTTTTTACATTTTGTGTAATTTCAGTCTAGTTGTAAAATGTGAATTTATCTACCCTTATATCGTATGTCTATATTCACAGTTTACTAAATTCTGTTTAGCTTTCACTTTCAGAACATTTATTATATTTGTATTTACATTGGTATAGCTTTAGCCTCGGAAGGACTGCAATCTTTGGATTAGCCGACCATTTAGCTCGACACCCAAAGGTTGCAGTACAGATGTAATTTTACAGATTTACGGATTTATTGTCTGTTTTCGAAAGTCTAAAAATCTTTCAAATTTTCCACTCTCCGCCTACACTTTCCCTGCTACCCTTCTACCTGTGTATTACGTTTCCCTCTCTGCTAATTTGAGAATATGACATTGTAGCGGAGGACAGTTACTTTCCGTCCTTCCGCAGGTACACTTAAAAAATAAATGGACTTGATACTCAGATTCGAATCTCAATTCTTTTGCTACCTATTTCACATCACAAACGCGAAATCCAAAAATGTATAGTGTTATTCATTCCTAAAGGCGTTTCATTTGAAAATTAAAAAATTTTTTCGCTGGTTTTGGCATTTACAGTTCTTTGATTAATACAATTATAATTTAAATTGTTTCAAATTTCTTTAATCGCAACGACCACATTCAATTAAAAGTTTCCAATTAAACATTTTTCAATCTAAAAAATTATATGTTTCCAAGTGAAAAAAAATTAATTATAATGCTTCCAGTGATTAAGAATTGCTTCATTTTAAACGTGTTAATTTGGTCCAATTACAATTTTGTAATTGGACAAGTGTCAATATTCTTATTCATTATTAAAGTATGTATTAACGTTTGTTAATTTTTAAAGAATTCGATTTTGATATTTTCATCAGAATAGCCCTTATAGGCTGGCTCTAGGTATTTGCATACCAATCCGAATTAGAGTGAAGAAGTGGAAGATTAACTCTAACCTATACTCGCATGTGATATTTGTTGTCGAGTCTTGCGTCAAACTATTAGAGATAAAGTCAATTTTTATTTTATATGAGCAGATATTTAATTCTTGTGATGTCCTTTGATGCAAGGCGAAGCGCAGCAAATGTTTTACTACATGTACAAAAAGGAGACTAACTGCTAATGTAAAAATTATTATTGTGAAAAAATGCAGGCGATAAGACAAAGTTTTAAATTCGCAAAAGTAACTTATTAATTAATTAAATTTGAAACACTAAATTTGTACTAGGAATCAAAATATGACGTTATGACAAAACGAATGGTAAATGGTAAATATTCTTTGATTTTACTTCCAGTATACAAAAATGATATTGAAAAATGGAAGAAACTTATTGTTACGACTTAATCCAACAATTTTTTAATCAAAATTGTCTGGATC
>CAKNWU010084294.1:0-10016 GCA_932072015.1 Andricus quercustozae | reverse complement strand
TCGAAAATCGCTAAATTTGTTATTTTTCCCACAAATGCCTAATTATATATCTTCAATCTGAGATGAAATCGCCTGTTATTGAGGAATTCCTCGTCTGAAAATTTGTCATGGAAAAAGACATACCTTAAGTGGGCACGCGCATTTTCTAGGAAAAGACCCGTGAAGAAGTAGGCGGAGAAAAATCCATTCAAGGAGTAACCGCAAATCCTAGTATAATACTAATAGGACTATAATAGGGTCAATAGGGCTTAGCTGCTCTGCGACAATAAGATCTTGTCAAAATACGCTGGTAACACGAGACTTAGGAAGTGGATTTCTCAATGGGTCCCCGTTTCTCTATCTATCTCGTTCCAGTCAATGCCAGTTCAGAGCCATGATCACGCTCTTTTTTTTCTTTTTCTTTTTCTTTCTCTGTCACCGTTTCTCCAAACCTTCCTCCTCCCTCTTTTCACAAGTTCCAGCAGGAGGCATTATGAGGTTTTCGAAAAATGCGAAAGCTTCCCCTCCTGCCTGCCTGCCTGCCTGCGACGTGATTGAGGTTTATGTTTCATCTCACTTTACTAGGCTCGTCAACGATTTTGGGGAGCACTTTTATTTTATAATGGGGGGATCGAAACCACGACGATCTGCTGACACGCGTAATTTTGCTATACGAAAAGAACAATTTTCATTCTATTCCAGATAAAAATAGTTAAGAACTTTATGAAACCATTTTTAAATTAAAATAAATTCAAAAAATGTGAAATAACAACAGGGAAAGCAAAACGGTGTCAAGTCCACTTTTTGGCTAAATTAATTTACCTTCCAAAATAATACTTTCTTGCGTTTTAAAGAAAATGAGTAATTCACACTAATAGATTCCATATTTTGAACGATTTGATCATCATTCTAGTATTTTGACAAGTATTTTACAATTGGGGATATTATCAAAATAAAAAAAATGTTGTATAAATACTACAAATGTCCCTTTTTCTGCTAAAGATTAAGGATGCTTTCCGAGTATTGGAAGCCTAAAATGAAAAACAATCAGCGGGGCACTTTTAGAAAGAACTAATTTTTAATTTGTTTACATATTTTCATAAAGACCAATTAAAAACGAATTTTCATTAGTATAATTTATTATTTTAAAAAGAAAGTTTCTCGGATCACCGAAAATATTTCTGCTACTTGTAATGGAAATGGGTGGTTAACCCTTTTCCAGCTCCTCAGAGCTCCCCGAATTTTTGTGAACCAAGACACGGCCTTCAAAATAAGATCTAAATACTCAAAAATTAAAAAATTACAAATAAGGTTTTTTTCAAAAAGGGACCAACAGACTTTTTTAAATTTAAGCCTAAATTACTATTATTATTATTATTATACCATTAAGCCGTGATCTTTTGGGGGTAGAACAAATGCGGAAATATTTGTTTATCAAATAACACAATATGAGAGCGTGAGAATTCAAATGATCAAAATTTTATTTGTTTGAATCACCCTTAAATCCATGTATTCCAAATTATAGTATAGCGTTAAAGTTTAGTAATTAAAATAAAATATGTTATGATAAACGTTATCAAGACTTTAATATCGGTATAACTATATTAGTATTTTGATTAGTTCAAATAATTAATAATAATGAATAATTTATTTTGAATTATATCTACAGATAATCCCTTTTAATAAGAAAAATCACAAAAAACCTTATATGCGAATTAAGAAGAATTTTTTATTTTGAATACACTTGCGTGGTTAAAGAAAATATTTCGAAATATCTAATAATTTTTTTTAACACATTATACTTGTTTTATGTTAGTGCTTTCCATTCGAAATTTATATTTTTGAAAGAGAGCTTTAATTTAAATTTCAATGTAAAAAGTCATTATCAAGATTTCCAACTTTCAACAATTTCAGGTTATGTTAGCGCTTGACACTGTAAGAGGATAATTTTAATAAAAAATTATTATACTTCAAACATTAAACAATTGTCTACAATTCACTTTTTTATAGTTTGATGTTGAGCAATTTAAAAAGAATAACTATTTCCAAATTGTAAACAGTTCAAAAATTTGGGCATTGATGCTTAAATAACTTCAAATTTTCAGTCTTCTGAAACAAATAATTTTATTTTGAAGTTCACTTATTTATTCAAAATTATTAGACTAAATAGATTCATGTTGATTAAAAGTTACTGTGTAAGATTCCAAAATTTTATTTTAAAATAATTGTCCGGTCACCGACGTTAAGCAGCGCTTGCCTCGGTTGACTCGGATGGGAGTCATCGTACTAGATGGGGTTTGATTAATTATCAGATCTCGAACAAATAATAATTCTCAATATATAATAGCATTCTGATCGCCAACGTTTTCAATCTTTTTATGTTCCAAATTTTTTTGATAATGCATTGCATATTTATGAAACTTATAAGCTCTACCTTCAAAGTAAATATAAACTTTTTACAATTTATGAAAAACTTACCGCGCTTTTACAGATTTTTATAATATAATGCAATTTGAAGAAAAGAACTTTCAAAAGAAAAAAATCATTCCACGAACCTAAATGCGATTTGTAGTTGTCATTATGTTATATAATTAAAAAACTGTTCCTTTATCTTCTTTCACGTTGACAAGTTGAAAAATATTTTCAAAATTTACTAAATGTAAGTAAAATTTAATTTGTTTAAAAACTTGAAAAGAAAAGTTTAGTAATTCAAAATAATTTAAAATGGAACGAATATTAGTTGGTTGCTATAAAATTCACTGAATTGAAATTGAAAGTGTTTTATAAGCATACAAATTAACAGATTTTTAACAGGCAATATTGAACCATTTTTCATTTAAATACAAAATAAATTTAGTTCAATTTAAAAGCATTTTCAGTTGACCAATTTGTGAGCCCCCTTTCCAATTTCTATGAAATAAAAAAAAATCTATTTTCAATCAAATCGTAAAATCCTGATTGCAAAATTTGAAACTGGAAGTTGGAATTGTAAATTGTGGCAATTTACTATCTTCGGGAACGTAATTATTTTCACATTCTCGAAAATAGCAAATTTTCGAATTTTGAAAATACAGAAAAAATGTAATAATACATTTGAGAATGAATACCCCATATAAAATAACAGAATATTCTAACAGAAAAGAAAGTAATTAATTTCTTTTCGGGAATCTACTGTTTTGGAAATTTGATATTTCAGCAAGTTACTATTTTTGGGTCTTTCACAATTTGGAAATTTAATATTTTTGTGTATTTGAAAATAGTAAATTTACGAATTTTCAAATTCCCCAAATTAGTAAATTCACTAATATTTAACTTGCTGAAAAAATAAAGAAACAAGATTCATTAAATTATGAGGAAAATAAAAACTATTGAATATTTTTTTTCTGCTGAAATTCGAAAATTCGGTATTCACTATTTTCCGCAGTTTGGAACTTCGGAAATGTATTATTTTCTAAAATTTGAAATTTCGGCTATTTAATTTTAATATTTTCGATAGTCAGAAGATTCGTCAATTTTCATTTTTCGGAAAATGTATGTATCAGTAATTATTTTTTTGGTATTTCTTAACATTCGGGACTATGAAAATTCGCTAATTTACTATATTCGGGAATTTAAATATTCGGCAATTTACTTTTTCGGGGGACTTTGATACTTTCAGGTGTTTTAAAATGACGTTTTCAAATTTCAGAAATAATCATTTTCGGTAGGTTCATTTTCATTCGTGAAATTTTAATTTCGGAAATTTTCATTTTTCGCAAAATTTTTGTTTCGGTAATTATGTTTTCAGTATACATTTGCACATTGAAGATTTCGAAAAATCGGCAAAATTACATCCCTTTTCTCAGAAACGTACTCTCATCACACGTACATTTTTGCGATATTTTTAAGCATAATTCTGGAAAAATTTGACGAATCTGAACAATGAACGAAATTCATTAGCATTATTAAAAAATCAGGATGACATAATTTTGTCGAATTTTCGAAATCCTGAATATGGGAAACACGTAAAAAATGAGCCAAACAGACATATTATTACCCGAGAAATGAAAAATTTAGAAAGAAAATAAAACTACTGAAAATGTTTATTCCGGAAAGCTAAAAACTGGAATTTTCTACTTCCTGAGAATAATAAATTGCCGAATTTTCAAATTCAAGCCAACAAATAAATTTAATGTTTTTTTTTTTGTTAAAATAATCTGTTACCTGATATGAAGCATTTATTTTCGTGTGTAGTATTAAATTCTATATTTGGGTTTGGGAAATTTTTTGTTAGGGGAATCAGTTTACTATTTTGGGAATTGGAAAATTCGGAAATTGACTGATTTCAGGTATATGAATTTTGAGGAATTTAATGTGTTCAGGAATTTGATAATTTCCGCAATAAACATATTTTCCATGTTTCATTTTCTTTCGGGAGTATCCATTTTTCAACATTTGGGACTTTGAAAATTTGGCAAAATTATGTCCTGCCATTGCAAAAAATCATAAATGCATTGCAATGCCGAATTGGTGTTTTTTGTTGTTTTCGATGTTTTTGCTGTCGAATTAACCTTGTTAAGCTGAAGCAAAAGTGACGTCAGAAAAACAGACTTTCTGGGTTAATTTGGCAAACATCAGCGCAAAAGCGAATCTCAGCTTCGTCGTTGTAAGATGCTGGCTCGTTAAAGCAATTTTAAGCTGGAGTTTCGACCCAAAGTCTCCCTCCTTTCCACCCTTCACTTTCCCACCCTCTTTTTCTCTCAGCTTCTTTATGTCTCTTTCAAACTCTATCCACCCCAACTTTCTTAACAGGGAAATCTTTTCCAGCTATCTGCCCTCTTCATCCGTTTCTCTTGAGGACTTAACCCGCTATTTCGAAGACGACTTTATTAGAAAATGGCTCTGCTGAAACTTTTTATTTCGATGCAATTTGCAGCATTAAATAAATTTTCAAGAGCTGTGTGGATTTTTCATTCGTTTTTCCTCTTACATCTATATATGCATTTCCCACTGGAACTGGAACATCGATGTACCTTCGTAACAATTAAGTTAACAACGTGCAATTTAATTGTGTGTTGCGATAACGAAGTCATCGACATTGCAGTGAGAGATAAAATACGAGAGAGAAATGTCAGGAAAAAGTCAGGGATTTCAAAAAAAAATCTTGCAAAAGTCAGGGAATTTACGTAAGAGACTCTTTAAATAGCCTTCTTAATCTTTTATAGTTCCGGATTCAACTATTTTGTTGAAAATTAGTTTTTTTTTTTAATTCAACACTTTTTAATTTAAAAACAAAATCTATTTTAGAAGAAATATCTTCAGCTATAATATTCTTTGTGGAAAATTGAACTACTTGGTTAAAGCTCATTTTTTACTTGAAGATTCATCATTTTAGCTGAGAATACATCTCTGGCTGATAATTCGTTTCTTTTTTTTTTTTTTTTTAAAATTTTTTTTTAAATTGAAATTTTATCTATTTCAGTTGAAGATTCATCACTTTATGTTTCTTGAAAATTCGTCTTTTTGACTGAAGATTCGTTTTTTGTTTGTGGATTCAACACTTTTTAATTTAAAAGCAAAATCTATTTTAGATTAAATATCTTCAGCTATAATATTATTCGTGGAAAATTGAACTACTTTGTTCAAGGTTGGAATATTATGTTAAACACTCCTTTTTTCCTTGAAGATTCATCATTGTATTTGAGAATACATCTCTTTGGCTGATAATTCGTTTTTTTTGTTGTTGAAACTTAATTTTTTTAAACTGAAAATTTAACTATTTCAGTTGAAGATTCATCACTTTATGTTTCTTGAAAATTCATCTCTTTGCATGGTTAAAAATTAATTTCTTTGGTCAAAGGTGCATATTTTTAGTTTAAAATTCAACTTTTTTAATAAAAATGTAATTTTTCCATTTCGTGATTCGAATTTATCTTTTTCAGTTTGAAAATTCATCTTTTTTGGTAGAAAAATAATTTCCTTGAGTTTGAATTTCCTCTTTTTTATTTAAAAATGCAACTATTTTGTTGAATTTTAACTTTTTTATGGAAATTCATATTCTGGGGTTAAATATTCAACTGTTTTGCAAAAAAATTCGTCTTTTGGCTTAAAAGTTTAACAATTTGGAGGAACTTTTTTTTCTTTATTGGCTAAAAAATATTTTTTTATTGAAACTTTCACTTTTACATTTTTGGTTGAAAATATATCTCTTTCAGTTGAAATTCAACTATTTGTTTGGAAATTCATGTATTTTGTTGAAAATTTGCCTTTTTTTGGTTTAAATTGATTCTTCTTGGTTGAAAATTCGTCTTTTTGAGTGAAGATTCGTTTTTTATTTGTTTGAAAATTAAGTTTTTAACTATTTCGTTGAAAATTGATATTTTTTAACTAAAATTAATTAATTTAACTTATTATGTAATTTTTCCATTTTTAGGTGAAAGTTGATTTTT
Organism: Andricus quercustozae; assembly: GCA_932072015.1. Lineage (NCBI taxonomy): Eukaryota > Metazoa > Arthropoda > Insecta > Hymenoptera > Cynipidae > Andricus > Andricus quercustozae. The sequence goes on along the minus strand of CAKNWU010084294.1, from coordinate 3,609 downwards.
TAGTTGTAAATTCAAGAATTTGGTTGAAAAAGAACTTTTCTGTTGAAAATGAATATTTTTGGGGTAAAAATTGAACTGTTTAACAGGAAATTCTTGTTTTCAACAATTTAGAGGGGAAAAAAATTTCTTTCTTTACAGAAAATTTCTTTTCGTTGAAATTTTTTTTTTCAATTTAAATTTACCTGGTTCATTTTCGGTTGAAAATTAAACTTTTGTTGTTGAAAATTCACCTTTTCATTGAGACTTCAACTTTTCGGGTACAAAATTCAACTGCCTTCTGAAAAAATATTTTTATTTTGGCTTGGAAATTTAACTTTTTGTTTGAAAACGCAACTGCTTTTGGTTGAAAATTATTTTTGTTGAGTTTGAAAATTGAACTATTTGGATCAAAATTCATCTTTCTTTACTGAAAATGAACTTTTTTCAGCTATTTTGTACACAAATTATCTTTATATGTAGAAAATTCAAGTAATTGGTAAAAAGTTCAACTTTTTTGTTGAAAATTTAATTATTTTGTTGAAAATTTAATTATTTTTTTAAAAATTGAAGTATTTTGTTGAAAAGTCATTTTTTTAACGAAAATTAAACTTCTTATTAAACATTCGTCGTTTTTGACAAAAAAAATTTCATTTTGTATTGAAAATTCATATTTTTGTGTGGAAGATTAATCTTTCTTCTGAAAAATGTAATTATTTGTTTGAAAATGCAACATTTTTTTATTGAAGTTTAATCTTCTGTTTTAGAAAATTTGACCATTTATTTCAAAATTTATCTTTGTGTGTGAAAAATTCAAAAATTTAGTTAAAAGTTCGACTTTTTGTCCTTTTGGATTGAAATTTTGTCTTGTATGAATGGTCAGTCAAAATTAAAAATTGGCCAGGGAAAAATCAGACAAAGTCAAGGAATTTTGAAGCTGAATTTTTTCGGTGATCCTGTATGGAAAATGGGAGTGAGAGCAATTTCGAGCATATTTTAAATTAATTATCTACGTATATTAACGTTGGGAGCTGTTAAGAGCAAAATGAAACTTTCATATAGAAATGGACCAATACAAAATAAGTGAAGCTTTAGTGCTCTTTAAATGCAAAATTGCGTGCCACTAAGGAATTAATTAAATTTCTAATTGCATCCGGAAAATTCGTGCTAAATGCTCATGTTCAGAAAATTAATTCACTTTGAACGCTGATTTAGTACAGAGGCAAGTTTTAATGGATTTTACGACGCTAATGAAAATTCGTAGTTATTATTAGATTTCTGGCATAGAAATGTTATGTCATGGTTTATCCTGTATTATTATTTAATTAGTGTATACAGAATTTGGCCATTGTGGAGTTACGAGTTGTCATTTTATTCTTTGAATTTAAACCTATTTTAATTTTCATCCAATAATTTTTCCATCGCTTTCTGTTTCTAGGCTTCTCCCAGTCGAAAAACACGTTTTCAAATCCAAGTCCAGGTGAGTCTCTGATTTTAATACAACATTTGTCTGATTTTTTTTTCAATAAATAATATACCAATTTTCTCATGAGGTTGCAGAGTTTTTAAACGTATTCCTTTTTTATATTTAAAATTGTGCAAATTTATAATATATTTTCAGTTACTTCTGATTTTAACTAACACTTGGTAAATTTTGGATATTTAAATATTATATTGTTCACATTCAAATGCTTGACAGTTGGAGTTTTTCCGGTGTTAAACTTTTAAAATTTTCAGTTTATGAAGTCTCCTATTTTTACTGTATTTAACATTACTTATTTTTTAATACTTCTAATTACAAAAGAGTTAATATTAAATGGTGAAAAAACAATTAATTTACAACTTTAAAAAAGAAACCAAAAATTATTGAATTTAAAGGCTTAAACTTTCAATTTTCCAATAACGAATAAATGCTAATTGAGTTTTTGTGACATCAAAGTTGTTTAATTTTGAATTGTTGAAATGAGAAATTATTCCTATTTTGTACCACTTTTCAATAGAAATCACTTAAATTTATACTCATATATACTTACTGTAATTAGGAAGGATACCAATATAATTTTTTTAGTTTGAAATTCTTAAATGATAAATTATGAACATTTTTTATTTAAAATTATTTGTGTTCCAGTTTTTTCAATTTAATAGCAAATTCTGCTACTAATTCCACTTATTTTAATTTTAATTATGCCATTTTATCTTTTTAATTTTAGCGTAAACTGTAAAAAATAATAGAAAAATAAATGCTGTTGTAAATAAAACTACAGAAAACGTTTATACTCGAAATTTTGAAATCCGAAATTTTTAAATTCCCGAAATTATCAAAATTACAAATATTCAAATTCTTGAAATGATGAAATTCCCGAAAACAGCTAATTGCCGAAAATACATATTGTGGAAATTTTAAATTCCCAAAAGTAGTAAATTTACGAATTTTTCAAGTCCCAAAATAGTAAATTGTTGCATTTTAATATTCCCCCAAAAATATTATTTAGTGTTGCACATGAGAGTAAATACCCCATATAAAATAAAATATTATTCAAAAAGAAAAAAAAATTTTGTTGGTTGAGTTGAAAAATTTGGCAATTATTTGATAATTTTGGGGAGTTTTAAGTTCGAGTTTTAAGATTTCGAGAACAAAAATTTTCGGTCCTTTTATTTTCTTTCGGTAAATTACTGTTTCGCTAATTATTTTTTCGATTATAGAAATTTTGAAAAATTATATCACCCCCCTATATTATTCGTTCTTGTTTAACGATATTTGTGGCCAGACAAAGATAAAAAATGGGGAAAAGTTCCTTCCTTTTAAATGTAATAAAAATGTTAGAAATAAAAAATTATCCTTCTAATTCATAAAATATTAAAAACCAAAATTTCCTCCTTTCCAAATTTTTTAGAAGTTTGTTTATCTATAAATCATAATTCATCATAATTGTTTACTTTTTTTAGGTTAAAATGTGATAAAACTGCAAGTTTTGATGACTCTAAATGCTTTAAGTTAAAAACTGTTTAATGTTATCCTTTAAAATTTTAAATTAAACAATAAAGACATTTTAAACTCTTAATTGTTAAGTTTTCAACGATTTGTTTTTAAACATTTTTTTGTTTTAAACGATTTGAAAATTTCAAATACTTAAAAATAATTGGAAGTAAAAAGAAATGCAAACCAAAAAGGTAAATACATCCAAATAATTGTAAGAATATAGTGATACGAAAGAATTTAATTTCTAAAAATATATTAACAGGGAGTCTTGTGGATCGGAAAATCGGAACAAACATGGAAACCCCCGGGAATTTCATTTGAGATCCGGATTTTTTTTTCTATTGCAAAATCAACTTTTATCTACTTTATCATCTTTTTATTGTTTAGTCGAGAATCAGAGAGAAAGAGGAAAATCTAATTCCGTTACTTATCGTGTATGGTACCATAAAAGTTTTTCAATGATTGCTCAAGTTTTTTAATGTTGATTATATGAGGATATAATTTTCCCTCTCAAATAGATTTAATGCTGTCAGAATTTTCTATAAAAGAAACTAGTCAGGAGGCATTTTGTCAATTATTTAAGAAGACATTGGAAAAATAGTGCAAATGTTTATTATATTACAATTTAAATAAAATCTTATATAGTAAACATT
>CAKNWU010084167.1:0-13611 GCA_932072015.1 Andricus quercustozae | reverse complement strand
AGTAGTAGTAGTAGTAGTAGTAGTAGTAGTAGTAGTAGTAGTAGTAATAGTAGTAGTATTAGTAGTTGCTAAACAATTTTTTCAACTTTTTCAGAAACTTTGCGATGTCGTATGGTAGTTGCAATTGAAAATTGTGTATCATTTCAAAAATCTTAGCTCGACAAATTGATCAACATTTTTTTTAACTTTTTCGACAAATTTTCAAATTAGAAAGATAGTTTCGTATCAAAATTGGGTTTAATTTTTTTAATGTCTACTGTAGAACTCGGTGGACATATTTTGCAACTTTCCTAAAACATTTTTGATCCCATATTCTGGTTTTAAATGAAATGTTCGCTACTATAACTGTACTGTACAGTCCCATGTGCCATGAAACAGTACAACGGAGCCTCTTATGTTGTATAGGTGTACTGCGCAGCCTTATATATCATAGAACTATACTGCGTAGATCTATGTACATGTACTGTAAAATAATACTACGCAGCCCTGCGTATCACAGAACTGTACTGCGCACACGTTTGTGCCATAGAAGACAAAGTATGCTATGCATCCTCACGTATATTTTTACTGCACAGCCCTGTGTACCACCGAACTGTATACCACATGACTATACTACGCAGCCTTAAGTATGGCTAGGGATGGATAAGTGAAATACCCTAGGTAATTTACGTAGTTTTTTAAGGTAAATTACTAGGTATTTTACGTGTCTAGTTTCTTACACAATATAAATTATATGTATTACATAGAAGTCCGGAGTGTTCTTTGCCTCTGTCTCGCTATAGATGACATGATTAAATGGTTTAATTATCAATATTGATATTTGAAATGAAACTCTTACGAATGCCGGTACCGGAACGTAATTTATTAGGTATTTTACCTGTTTTCTACGTAAAATGCTTCACTTAGGTATTTTACGCCAAAATCTCCGGTTACGCGTAACTGCGTATCCTTCGCATTCTGGAACTGCACTGCGCAGAAATATATACTATAGATACTATACATACTATATCAGAAGACTACTGCGCATCTCTAAATGTCGTAGAACTGTACTGCGCATAACTGTACCACTGTATCACATATAACTGTAATGCGCACCATCATATGTCATAGAAGTCTAATGCGCACACGTAAGTGTCGTAAAATTGCACTGCGCAGCCGTATGTGCGGTAGAACTCTACCGCGGAGTCTCGAGTACCTGATATCTGTACTGCTCACCCTTATGTGCCTTATAGATCTACTGCGCATTCCTGAGTGTCGCATAACTGCACTGCGCAGCCCTATGCTTGTCAGAACTGTACTGCATCGCCTTTAGTGTGCTGCCGTGCAAATGAGATAAAGTGTATCTACAGTTCGGTGAAGTCATCTGTCACTTTTACGAATCTTTTTCATAGTACTCAAACGTCCATAATTCCGATGATGTTTATTGAATATCCATTTTACAATACGACATATACAATGGATGTACATAAAATCTACAAGAATTCAGGCTATTTGAATCCCATTTTAAATATTTCTATAAAGTGACAGATGACTCATACGAAGTGCAGATACGCTTTATTTCATTTGCACGGCTTTATGGCCCTATATGTACCGTTAGAACTCGAATGCGCAGCCCTCTTCCCTCCTCTCTAGTAAGTTCATGCTCAAACTAATTCTGAAGTTTTTGAAATTACTTTGACTGTGTAAAAGAAATAAATTAGTAATTGGACCTTGAATTTTTCTATTATGTATTTTGCTTTCTCAGGTTGGTGGGTACTAACTGCAAAAATTTTATCGCAGAAGTTAGTCGATGTCTTTTTTAAAGAGTTCCAATATGTGGCAAAGTCACATACATTTGGAAAGGACTATACGGGTTATACTCCTTAAGTCATTTAAGTTTGCCATCCGATTTATTGACAGTGACCAATATATCATATTATGATAGAACGAGGGATGCCAATATCTTTATCACCGTCATAACTCCGAAGCAGATCTCTCGATTGCGCGATTACTATTGGAAAAAGTTTTGACAAAGCTTGTTTCCAACAATATCATGCTTATTCTATATATAAAAGGGAATTGATTGTGTTTACAAAAAGTTTAGATGCCAATAATTTTATATGTGCGAAATCTTGCAGAATTTGTTTAAAAAAATATCTGCTTTCCATTTTTTGGATTGCAAGTAATTTTCACGGTAAGTCTGCAACTTTGAAAAAAATAGTTCTTTCACTAATACTCATTCCAATATTTTAACCTAAAAATTCAAAATAATTCACCCAAGTGAAAAAATCCACGTAGAAATCCACGCGGAATTACATGTAGCAGCTCGAAGTGGAATTGCACGTGAAATTAGAGTGCTAAATTGAAACAATCCACATAGAAATTCCACTTGGAGCTCCTTATGGAACGTTAAACATAATTTTCAATTGCAAATATCTCGTAAACCGTAAGAGATACGCAAAAATGGATGGCATTTGTGAATTTTGAGTACTCCGTATACAACATTATTATATCTCGTTCCATAAATCTAGATGCGGTTTAACTTGGAATTCTACGTCCCGAATTTCACGTGGAATTCCTCTCATAACCCAAGGTGGAATTCCTTAATACACGTGGAGCTCTGCGTGGTTTTCCACGTGAATTTTCTTCCTGGGCAATAACCTTATACAATTAATTAATTTTGCATTGTAAACATGTTTACCTGTAATTTTGCAATTACAGTCTATAAGCGGTGTAGAGCTTAATATAACCAATATTTTATTAATATTCTTTTCTTTATTACATTTAATTACACCCTCACAAAATGATAGCATTTCCTTGTACATTTTAGGCTATTCGAAAAACATTATTCCTACATTTCTGAAGTCGATTATTGTCTTAAATATCCTCAATATTAGGTAAATTTAGGTTAATCGATACGATGATTGCCGCCCACCCACCCTAATGAATGGCCACCGAACTTAAATATAATTATAGTTAAAAATGATATATACGACAAGCTGTGTTAGCGCAGTGTAGTGCGTTTAACGATGTTCTTGGTGTACAGTCAAGCTCAAAATTATACTCAACATTTAACTTAATTTATAAAATTGGCGAAAAGAGGCGCATTGGTCAATGCAACAAACTTAAGAAAAGAAATCTAAGCATTAATAGTTTAAAAAAAATTGAGGTCATAATTGTTTATTTAAATATATTTTTTGCATATTTATGTTTTCCCTTCCATTTTAGCAAAAATTTATCATTTTCATTCAATTCTGATTAACAATAACTCATCACTTTCTTCCTTAAAAGATTTTTTACCATTTTATGCGTAAGTACTTTCTCATTATGTTTACACTTGTCCTTCCGGTTCTAAATTCATTGCAATAATAATAATGGGCCATTTTCCATTAATTTTACAAATCAAGTTATAGATTTAATAATTCTCAGCTTGACTGTACACCTAAAACTTTAAATGTTAGAGTAAGTAAACCCAGACTGAATGAGTAAGGAATTTGAGAAAAACTTTACCCAGATAGCAAACGAAATTCCATGAAGCTTTCCTGAAACTTGCATTGCAAGGTTGGGAACATTGCATTGAAAGTTAGGGCAAGGTTCGGTCAATTAACAAAATGTCCGCTTGTGAGGGAATGTTGCACCGCGGGTTTGGTTTATATATTTTTTTGCAACACATACATGATTTCAGCATAATATACTATTGTTAGTCTGCCTCGTATTTTTAGTATCAAAATAACACATTGTATAATTTTTTCCAATTCTTGTGCATGTCAAAAAGGACATCAATCTTTTTTATAAATAGATTCTATATCTAATATGTTATTTCCCTTCTTACGCTCCACCGGCTTCCTAATGCCACATAATTGAATACATCAAAATTTAATGTATACGCAGAGTCAGTTAAACCTCATTTCTCAACGGGGCGTCACAGTAAAGATACTCGTAAACAAAACATAGTCCTATCTTTTAAATGAACAAAAAAATCATCTTTTCATTTGGACAGGGACGTGAATCTGGACAAGTGCTAATAAAATTGGATTTTCCACCAAAGATATCAAAATTAGAACTGAGGTAAGACAATACTTTTAAAATATTACTTATTTGAGAATTCAAAAGGACCCTGCACAAAATACACGGGAAATTATAGTTCGGTGGATTTTACTGACACTCATTTATTTTGTAGTTCATGAAAATAGATTAAATTTTCTAAAAGGACTTACACTAACGTGAAAAACGGATATATAAATAGAGAAAACACTTCTACCTGCAAGATTTATGACTTTTTAAATTCGCTGTAAACAATTTACATTAATTACTGCTTCATTACTACCAAACTCTTTACTTTCTTAAATTTAAATCAGCAGAACCTTACTGAGAATCAGGGAACACGCTTTTCAAGATTTAAATTACGCAAAATCTACTAAAATTTTCAGAAACTGTCACTGAACCTTCAGTAACAAAATCTAATTTTTCCCTCAAGAATAAAAATAAAGTATTTTATACTTGTGAGAATATATCATTTTTTATCAGTTTAATTTAAAACTATATTTGGAATTGAAATTTGTTAAGTTGTATGAACTTAAAGTTGTAACGTTCCTTATACTTTATGACTGTGTAGTACAGGGAACTTACATTATGCTTTTGTTCGAACTGTATGTATTCTCATTAGTTGTATATTTACTGTCCCAAATAATATTAATAACATAAAAAATTAGTTTATATGTTCAGTGACAACTCTGATAATTAGTTTCTAATAAAATTAATTATTTATGTTAGAAATTAGCACCATATTTAATATAATCGGAAATCAATAAAAGAATGTTTCTTTAACTTTATTTTCCAATTATTTGATATTTATTAAATCAACTCATTACCTTGGAAAGGATGATGAAAGGGGGACATGTTCGTTTTAGAAAAGCACGTAATACAAGCTACGCATGTTTTTCAGTATACAGTATTCCATGGCGCGCGGCTCTTATTCATTTTCAATATCTAGAATAAAAATTTCCTGAATAAATATTGAAACTACATGCACCGGATAGTGCTGATTAAGACCTTATAGTAGAATAAAATAAAAATGTAAGTGGCCGTACATGTAGCCAATGCAAACAAGGATAACAATGGCATTAATTTTTAATTAATGCGTTCCGTCACGTTAGTCGTAACTCGTTTTACAATCGGCATTTATTACCCTGAGGGCAGGTTGCTTTAAATAACTACAGGTAATTTATTAAGAAAGTAACAAAGTAAAAATTGCTGTCTATTCCACCCATCTAAATATGTATCATTTAATATCAAAGATTCTTGTCTCACGCAACAAAAGTTCAACGCTACAATACTGTGAAGCTCATTACTGAAAGGATAGACACTGACAAGCAGAGCAGCTCAAAATGTTAACAAAGTGGAGTGAACAATTTCTTTTTAATATTTTATGTGTGCAATGTTTTTGAAAATAATTTGGCTTCTCACCTGCAAGTGAATTTGGATAACTGAATCATACTGCAATTGGAAAATCAGGTATTTATTCATAAGGTCTACATTCATAAGTTGGTTAAAAAATTAAAGAATATTGAAATTTTTTATAAATTTTAAACAGAATGTCGAAATCACAAAATATTCAAAAAGTTGTTCTACCGATATCAATTATAAGTTGGCTTTTGGGAAGTGGAGTTATCGAATTTCCTGTAGGCCATCCACGATTTGTAATCAGTTTTTTGTACACATCATGTATTGTAACGGCTTATGGTGCATCAATGTACTATACTTTAATTTACGCAAGTTTTACGTACCTAAAAAATATCAACAATACTGGAGAATTCCTCTTTAAAATTCTTTATTACGGAAACGGATTCCTGGCTGTGACTGCAGTCGTTTTAGGCTGGAATCGAAGAAAGGTATATTCTCATATTACTAAAAGTAATAAAATAACGTAACATGAAAGCAACATTTAAAAATAAATACATTTTTGCAAAGGATTTGAAAAAATGCATTCAGAGCATAGGAGTGGTCGACGAATTACTGCAAAAAATTGGAATCACAAAAGACTACGACAAAACATTTTGGAAGGAAATAGGAAGCACGTTGGGAGCATTGCTTATCATTCTAGCAGTTACAGTACTCAATGCACATACTTCGATTTTAAAAAATGCTCCATTTTACGTAAAAGTTATACTGGTAGTATCAGCACATTATCCAATTATTCTCATCTTCGTTGCAGATATAATGTTTTTATCCATAGTAAGGTATTTATTACATCAAAATAAGTATTTTTCGTAACGAGAGTATGGTTTCCTCGTTTTCTCGCCGTGGTTTAAAGGAGCAAAGTAGGTATTTGCCGGTGGTGGGGTACTTTACTGGCCGCGTACCGTAAAAGTGCACTTTAACGGGCCGCGGGAAATGCGCGCGCATGCGCGTTCGTTACTTCGACTCACGTGTCCTGTTGTTCTGCACGCTACTACGTTTAAAACTTAAAATAACCTCTAACCCGAGACGTGTTTTCATGAGAAAACTCGAAAACACTACTCTTGTTACATAAAATATCGCATGCCAAGGCAGCGAAGTCTTTTTACATCGTAAAAAGACTAATTTGCTGTCTCAGGACACAGTATACTATTTTAACTAATCTACATATTTTTTTCACACGAATTTTCATATAGGTGTATGATGAGGAAGTTTGAACGATTAAATGCATTGCTGAAAAGCATGTCATCAACTACTCCACTTTCGCCGCAATATATGAAATTGCTTTACCACAGATCTGGTCTTCTAAAACCTACAATTGTTAATGGATTTAGTAAAAAAACAAATGATGATACACATTTGATGAAAGCCGCAAAGTAAGAATTTTTATCGTTAGGGTCAATCCATTTTCTGAACATCAGATTTGTTGTGGGTCTAGCGCTTTTAATGAAACTCGTTAAAAATTTAGTGTTGGTAGAGTGAAGTTTTTGGTTAAAATTGTTTTCCGAAATTGCCAATGGTCAGGTTGTTACAGGATTTTTAATTTTAAAGCCCGACTTTTTTGAAAACAGGTGTCGCGTTTTTTTACAGTTATCACGTATAATGTACAGGCATTTTTTATGCAATTAAAAAACAAACCGATTTTTAAAAAGGGGGTTTAAAAAACTTTGATTTAATTTTTTGGTCAAAAGCGTACTTTTTAATTTTTTGAAATATAAATTATATAGAAATAAAAACATAAATATATATCAATTGTTTAGTAAAGCCGCGCGCCTCACTGTCCACGCACAATGACAGGCACAGTGGAGCGAAATCAAGTAACAAAGTTCCAAATATCTTCTAGAACGCAATTCTTAATTGATTTTAGATTTTTTTTGTTAAGAAAAATTTAGAATTAAATTTAGAATTGATATGTGCAAGCGATTTATAAATTGTTATTGTTTAAAATTTTATGTTAATGCAAACATAGCGAACAAATATTGAGTCTGCTTTTTCTTCCATTTTTCTGTAAACAACTTTCTTACGCGCAGTATCTCTGGAATATAATGCGCAGGGGTGTGTGCCAGCGAAAAAGTGTTGATAATTAATGTTATTTGTTATAAACAAATTATAATATCAAATAATGAACACTATCTATTGTTCGTTTTTAAAGTAATATTTTGGCGATAAAATTACTTGCTTGCAAGTTTGAGCGCGCCTAGGGCGCGCAACTGTTGGTTCTCGCGCTTCGCGCTCGATTATATATTTCTCTCGCGCTTCGAGCTCGATTATATATTTACCTCGCGCTTCGCGCTCGATAATGCATTTACCTCGCGCTACGCGCTCGTTCTTTGTATACCCCCACATTTGTGCACAGACCTTTTAAAATTAAAGGTCAAAGCATCGACAACTGTAACTTGGTGATTATGAATTCTCTTTTGTTAAAGCTCCTTCGGCTTTAACGAACACATTCTCATCACGTATCTCGTGCTTCACAAAGTTGTTATGACAATATTGTAGGGTATCCAAAAAGCAACGATTTTTGCCTCTTGTCTTTTTTTCATATCGTGCGTTTTTTGGCTTAAAATGTTCATTTTAGTTTGTTTTTTGGAATTTTGTAAATGCTATAACTTTGGTAATTTTTCTTCTATCAAAAAAAGTAATTAGGATATTTTGTTCTACTTATTGAGTGCTATTATTATCCATCAATAAAATTTTTAAATAATAAAGAAAGTGTTCTGAAAAATTTTCAAAATGTGCTCACATTTTGAATTTTGATCCAAAATGACTGGCTAACGAACTGGACCTTCATTTTAGGACACTTAAAGAGTGTTCCAAAGCCCAATCCAATCTGTCAATTCTTTCGAAAGTTATCGTGCTAACAAACTAAAAATCTACATACCCACATACCCACATACATGCAGACATACATACATACAGACAGACAGACAGACACATTCGTAAAAACCTGTTTTTTGGATTCAGGGGGTCTCAAAACGTGGACATGTGACAAAAACCGGGGGGGTCAAATTTTACACAAATCTAATACCTTCTCTGATGATAATGTAATTATATAAAAAAATCAATATTGCCGACCTCTACAGGCAGAGAAAAATAGGTTTTTTCTTCATTTTTCCTCGATTATGTTTCCAGTAATATACAGTTGTTTGTTTATAAAATTAACAAGGAACGATAAATGACAAAAATTTATTACTAAGCTTTACTCGTAACATCACTTAACAATAATTAAGATAAAAATTATTTCTTTCTCCGTTAAAAATCTACACTAGGCATTTGTTTATATAATTTGTTGATGAAATTAATAAATGCTATTAAATGAAAAATTGTCATATTAATTACAGAGAATTAGAAAAAAAAGTTTTTTTCTATCTATAAAATTTATAATGTGCATTTATTTATATAATTTATTTTCAAACTTAAAAAATAATATCGAATGACACATTTTTATAATCAAATACACCTTGTCGATAAAAGCAAGTAATTTTATGGCCAAAATATTAATTTAAAAATTAACAATCGATAATGTTCACTATTTAATATTATATTTTGTTTATAACAAATAACATTACTTATCGAAACTATTTCGCTAGCACACAGCCCTCTGCATTAAATCCAAGAGATACTGAGCGTAAGAAAGTTGTTCACAAAAAGGTAGAAGAAAAATGGCTTGTTAGAAAACTCGCCTTTTATTTTGGGGCCTTTAAACAATATGCCAAAGAGCAATCCAATCGCATAATTCCTTTGAAAGTTACCATGTCTATTACAATGACAAGGACGACAGACGTTAACGAAGTAAAATCCATTTTTCTCAATCAGTGAGTCCGAAAACGTCGAAATATGATGAAATGCGCGAAACTCAATTTTTCCATAAAACCACTAGCTTCTCATTGAGATGAGAATGTAAAAATCTAAAATTAATTGAGAATTTCGTTCTAAAAGTTATTTTGAACTTTTATAAGAAATCGAAATATTTATATTTCAAAAAATTAAAAATACGTTTTTGAGAAAAAAATGCAATCAAAATTTTTATTTTTTATTTATGAGCCCCGTTTCAAAAATTTTGTTGCTTTTGAATTGCATGAAAAATGCATATAAAGTATACGCTATACCTGCAAAAATCATTCAATTTCAATCTGCAGTTTAGGAGATATGGTGTTTTAAATAAAGTCGGATCTCAAAATTAATAATTCGGTAACTCCGTGAATGTTGCAAATTTTTGAAAAAAATTTGAACCATGAACTTCACTCACCCAACACTGAAATTTTAACAAGATACAAACAAAAAATAAAAGTTTGCACATCTAGAAAAGTTCTCCAAAAAATTCCTCTTACTCTTTTGTGATATCTTGCTTCGTTTAGAAAAAAATTCGAAAATTCAATGTCTAAGAAAAAAAGTCTCACGGCCTCAAAAATGGTTTAGCCTACACAAAACAGAAGTTTAAAAATAATATTTCAAGAAATAAAAAAGTTGGGGTTTTCTAGAAAATCTACTTTTTATGTTTTAAAGAAAAAACTTGTGTTTTTTTTAACAGCTGTAAAAATTCAAATACTCGTAACTGCGTAGATAATTTTTTTTCTCAAGTCGGAAAAATACGTTTAGCCTGCGTTGATATAAAAAACAAGATATTTTGCCGCTGAGAGAATCTGCCTGCTTTGAAATGGATTCGATCTTTTAAAGATACTTTTAATCAAAATTTCAAATCAATTGATTTCATATAATTTGTATTGCTTTGGCTAATAAATTATAATTCAATTATATTCATTAAGGCAGGTTCACTTGGATTTAGTGAAAATTTCCCGAAGTGTTAATGAAACTTTTGGCCTGCAAATACTTTTATCAATGGCACTTGCATCAGTTTTCATCACCGGCCTTTTATATTATTCTTACACTGTTATATACTTAACAACCAATCCAGGAATAGATACAAGACCAGGATTAATTTCTGCGAGTTGCTGGTTATTTTTTTACGTAATGAAAATATTGATTGTTAATCATATATGCGACAGGACAAGCGCAGAGGTATTTTTATACTTTATCAAAAACAAAATACATAATAATATTTTTAACCCAAAAATTAAAAATATTTTATTCTTGTTATTTTCAGGCTTTGAGAACTGGAAATATTATTTGCGAATTGCATGAACCGATGACTAATAAAGAGTTTCGCTCAGAGGTATTCCTTATTTTCGATAATAATGCTATACCATTATATATGTAGTTATGCATGTAACTTTGTTAATAACTAACTGTATTGAATCGAATTCCAGATTCGAGAATTTCTTTTGCAATTAATCCAAAATCCCCTGAAATTTACGGCCTACGATTTTGTGACATTGGATTACACTTTTATCCAAGGGGTAAGTAATAATTTAGTAACCATTATATTAGAACAATGAACGTATAATTAAAATATAAATCTTGCACGGTCTAAATATCATATTAATTTCAGGTTGTTGGATCCATAACGACATATTTAGTTATTCTGATTCAATTAGGGGGTGATATTTCGGACTCCAGTGCATTTTCAAATTCAACTAAAGTAAACGACACAACTTCATGAGAAAAAACTTTTTCAAGAAGAATTTTTTGGAAAATATAAAATGTTAATGAAGTACTAAATTGAAAACTACTTTATAGTATATGTTTAAACTATGCAATTAAATTAAATATATGTAAATTCACTTTTGCATGTCTTAGAATATAATAAAACAAAAAATCAAATATTCTACTTTTAATTTAACGATTATTTTTTGATCGCGACCATTTTTCTAAGTTTTTATACGAGAATTAAAAGGCAATATTTGGGAAATATGTATACATTAGAGTGATTCTCAAAAAAATTGTTTTTGTTCAGCGTCCTTCTTGTAAGATTTTGTTCCTCTGAGTAAAATCAAACTTTCCAAATTTTTTAGATTTAAAAAAAATGGAGAGGTCGCGAGCATCGATATTATGTAAAAAGTAGATCTTTTATCCAATATTAGGAAGGTAAAAAAAAATAATGCTGTTCCAACTCTATCGGACAAATTTTTTTTTAAAGTCCCAACGTTTCGATAATCCTTTATTCTACTCATCAGAGGTATCTGTTATAAAAGTTATAATTAAAAACTAAACAAAAACATGATTCGGTAAAGTCATAAGAATTGGATAACATGCGGTTAGATATGAATATAATTTGCAATACGATGGATCTGCAATACAATATTTTGAATTAAATGTTTCTCAGTATTTGCATATTCTAAGTTAAATTCTAAAAGATATGAGATATTAATAAACATAAAATTGTGATATAATGAGTATTGTAAAGAAAAAATATAACTTTTATCGAAACTTTGGGACATTTTAAATAAATTCTGTCCGATAGAGTTGGAGCAACATTGTTTTTGTTTTTAACATCCTAATAAAAGTAAGTATATTGCTGATTTACAATAATATTAGAAGATTCATTTTCACTTTCATTTTGTGCAAAAAAAATGTTATATTTTTTGTCTTTTTGCACTTTAAATCCTAGTTTTAGCAGCAGAAAATGCTTTTTCTCGTAAAAACTTAATTGGCGTTCAGTCTGACGCCGATATTTTACTTTTCGGTAAAGTAATTAGGCGCTTAAATATAATTGATGATATAAAAGGGATTTACGTCGAGATGAACCCCAGGAGAGATTTTCCGCCAATTATGATCCTGGGTGTCCTTGATCAATTACAGTGCCCTGACTATCATCGGCTTGTTACAGATGGAGGCGTCAATCCGTGAAATTCGCCAATTGTAGTCTGGTTCACTTTGTCGAATAATATAATCTTCATCCTCCCTGTCGATAAAAGGTTCATTTGATTTCGTATAAAAATTAGATAATAAAAATTTATATGAAAAAATCAAAAACAATTATTTTAATAATACTTTTGTTTAAATAGAGAACCATAAATAATTAAATCATTTAGTATCTGAATAATTTAAAATAGATATCAATGCAGATTTAAAATGACCTTGAACTCCAGTAAAACATTTCATTTTTAATTACAATAAGTAAGATTTTGAGGAATCGGGACAATAAAGCCTATTAGGACTATTTTTTGATCGTATGTGTAGTTTTTGTTTTAATCGTGACAGAGGTTTAAAATAAGTTAAAAATTTCATTTTTCGGCCAAACTATGAGCAACATAACAAAAAAAAAGTCAAAATAATAAATTCTTGCTTTATTAAAGCTTTATTCTCGCTTTTATTCAAGCTGAAATGTCAACCAAAACGGTTCCGGCAAAATGGTAGGTAATCATTGGTAGAATCATAATCCATATTGCATGAAATCCTAGCTGATAATTTTTTTTTATTTACGATGATTATTTCCAAAAATTTGCATATTTACGCATTTTCAAACGTATTTTAATTATTTTCCACAAAAATTGAGTACATAAAGCTTTAAATTAATATGTAAAGTAATAAATAAAAGTATTTTTTGTATTGTTTGATAAAATATTATTTATAAAGAGGAAACAAAATAAAAAACTAAAAGGAAAAAATAATGAAACAATCAAAAAAATTAAATAATAACGACGAAATAAAGGATTAGTTTTTATCACAATACACTGCAGTCCCGCTTTATCAGTTCCCGATATATCAGACAAGGTAGTGCAAGGGGGCGAGAGAGAGGCGCTTGAAAGGTCAACGGTCTTGCAATGTTTACGGCTCAGCACTATAAGAAGCCACGAGCAAGAAGGAGAAGAAGAATGGTTTAGAGAGTCCCGATTTATCACCGAAGCCATTGAGGGTACCCCCGACGCGGATGATAAAGCGGGACTGCAGTGTATAAATAAATTACACTATAACTATTCAACATTTATACAGTTTTTGTATACATTGAATAAAAAAGAAAAATGAAACTAAAGGTAAGTAAACAAATTTTAAATTAGTATTTAAGAAGATATAATAATTGTATACATTTAGAACTTGAGCATTAAATCTTAACTTCTAAATTTATTTAAGAAAATGCAACGACTGCTTGTTTTAACCTCCTTAAGTAATTTGCATGTTTTATTGAATTTACTTTTCGACGATTCCAATGTTTCAAAAAATGTTTGTGGATGGATTCTCCAGCTTGTTTAGACCATATATCAAGTCCGCCTTCATTAATGTTTTCCAAACCTGAAATAAGATGTTCCAAAATTACATGAACTTTTAATGTTTTTG
>CAKNWU010084162.1:0-10795 GCA_932072015.1 Andricus quercustozae | reverse complement strand
AACACCTTTCCTCTCTTCCATAGCTAACACCCCCGCCCCCTACAGACGGGTCGCGGGGGGGGGGGGGGTGATGCGTTGCTCATTATAATGAAAAGATTGATATATTTTGTGACTTGAAAGCATTAATTTAATTGTTTTGGACGATAATTATTCTATTATAGATAACATGCGAACTAGTGGATTACTGCATGTGACAGAAGTGACGTGTCAGGGGCTCAAGCAGACACTGAGATTTCAAATTGTATATCTCTGCGAAGATTACGTATACTGTGTACTGAATATTCATGACTAATACAGACACTTTACAACGACGATAAGCTCTGTCGTACTGCTTATGAATATTAAAACACACTTTATTTGCTAATCGTCTCTTTATTAAAAATCATATATGAAGATTAAATTTTGCGACATATTCTCAGAAGTTGGGCTGAAATTCAGAAATATTAAATGCAAGCTGCTAGATATTAAAAAGAAGGCAATATTTTTTAAATTTTATAGTTATTGATATAATGCAGATGTTCTATTTTTTTTCGAATTCTGCTGACTGTTACCGCCTTCTTTCGAAATCCTTCAGAAAATGTAAAAAAATCCAAAATTAACAGACTGATCCACACAAATTGAGTTTCCGTATGTTTCTCGGGAAAAAAGAAAGACACCAAAAATTTCAGGTTGAAAGTTTGCACAACTAGAAACTTTCTACAAAAAATACCTCTTTTTTCTAATATCTTGCATCGTTTACAAAACAAATACGAAAATTATATTTTTAGGGGGAAGAATTCTCTTTGTCACAATAATAGTTTAGCCCCCACAAAGCCTTATATGAGCAGAAATTTTTGAAAGATTTTGCAAAAAAAAAAAAAAAACGTGTGGTCAACCAGAAAATTCAATTCATCTTTTCGAAATTTGAAGAAAAAAATAAAAAAGATTTTCTGCAAAACCCCACCTTTTTATTTTTTGCAATGGTTTTTCAAAATTTCTGCTAATATAAGAAAGGCATTGCAAAAGTTTTACCTGGACTGAACCATTTTTATGGACGAGAGAATATTTTCTCCTAAAAATGTAAGTTCCAAATTTTTTTGTAACGGTTGCAAGATGTCTCAAAAGTTCAAGAGAAAGTGAAAATGTCTGCATTTTATTAATTTTAGATTGAACCTTCAAACTTGAACAAAATCTAATTAGAAATGTTTAAACTTGAAAGTTTTGGAAATAAATAAGTTCGTAATGGAATTATTTATAACTTAACAATTGTGATGATACATTTTCGCAAAAATTGTAGGCAATATTTGAATGTGAACGGATTGAAGATATACATTATTAATTATTTAGGTATCTTAGAAAAACCAAAATTTTTGTTTTAGAAAAGAGAATATATACAAAATAGAAAGGATGATGTTGAAAATGTTTTCTTTTAAAAAAGCTCAAAATTAGATATCCTCCCAAATTAATAAAAATTTTTATAAAAAAGATACGAATGGAAAACGAAATTGAAATTCGTTCAAATTTGCAAGCATTTCAAATTCAACTTACTTACTCCTTGTGGAACACGAAATGAAACAAGAAATTTGCTTGAATTTTTATATTTCAAAACAAATCATTGCCACTATGTTAAATTGAAACTTAAGAAAAAATTTCCGATGGATTTCGAAAGATGAATGTAAAAACTACCTAATCCGAAAAGACAACTAAAACATCTGAATCAGATAACAAAATTCAGAATTTGAAAGAAAGAATTTGATACTTAAAGACGAATATTATCTACATAAACAAATGTTTTAGTTGCATTTTCAACCTAAAACATGAATTTTCAAGCTAAAAATATAATCTTTTCAGAAGAAAGTTGAATTTTTAACCTAAAAAGTTGATTTTTCGACAAAAATATTATTTTCAGCCAAAAGGATGAATTTTAAACAAAACAGTTGAATTTTTGACCAAACAAACTCGAAAATGTGAATTTTCAAGAAAAAAGTTAATTCCTGTCCATATAGTTGAATTTTTAATTGAAATTTTTAATCCTCAATGTTCGAGGTTGAATGATAATATTAATGTCTTTTTATATTGAAATCTTGTCTTTATTAATTGAAGATTGATTGACGTATTTTTCTTTACAAATTGATTTTATAAGAGGTTCCATTTATTCCATTCCATTTATTCCATTCTTATTCTTACTAAATCCATGTAATGTAGGATTATTTAATTTACGCTGATTATTATTAACGTAATAAATCCGGAATTCACGGCCATTTTGGTGAATCAGGGCATCAAAATACTACATCGCCAAATCCTTAAACCATTAAAATTAATTTTTACGTTATATTTTTTAATTTGAACTTTTCTTTCTGAATGTATGATTTATTAAGAAATTTAAATCTTTACTTCATTTAATATTGCAACAAAAAATAATCATTTAATATTAATTTAATCAGTTCACAACACAAAAAGCATTAAACAATTATTTTCATTGAAACCTTAAAGTAAATAATCAATTTATGTTACTTAATTGAAAATCAATTTAAATTCAATCTTTATTTAATTTAATATTTTTAACAAAATTAATCGACTAATAATTAATTAAATTTTTTACAACATAAAAAGCATCAAACTATTATTTTCATTTAAAGAATCAACTAATTTTTACTTCATATTATTTAAATTTGAAATTTCATTTCTGAAAATTTGAATCATTATATATAATTTTGAAAATTGAATGCAGATAATTATTAAGCATTAATCTCTAATTTTCATTGAAACATTGAAATAATTGTCACTTCATTTTGTTTTTAAATTTGAACTTTGATTTCTGAAAATTTAATTTAAATCTAATGCCAGAAAATTTAAGTTTTAATTGAATCAGTTAATAATTAAGCTAATTTTTACATTATATATATGTTTATTTGTTTGAAATTGCATTTCTATACATTTATTTTAATAATAACCTTTAAAAATAATTAAAAAAAATTAAAATACATGTGCATATCATTTTGAAAATGTAATTAATATATAGTCATTGCAGAACAACAAAAACACTTAAAAAATAATTAATCAATCAGTTCACAAAATAAGAAGCATGGAATTGTAACTTTCATTGAAACATTCAATTAATTTTTACTTTATATTTTTTCAAATTCAAGTATTAAAAGAGTTAATCAGACAAAAAATACATTAATTGTACTTTATAACAAATAGCTGCGGTGGCGCCACGAACTGAGCCTGTTTTTTCATTCATCTAATCTAATATAGTAGAATATAGTACGTGCAATAATATCGGCCGAAATATAAGGCGCATATTATGATAAAGAGGAACATCTGCGACTGGATTAGAAATGTAGAAAAATTACTGAAATACATTTTATTTTACGCCATGTATTGAGAAAGTCAGTCATAACAACCAAAGACATAATATCATTAATAACAACTTACACTGAAAGAAATAGTAAAAATATATAGGTAGAAAAAATTATCAATGATCGATAAAATGAGAAATCTACTTTTTTAATACTATTAATTTCAATAACAGCTTTTCTTTTTTAATGCATAATACATAAAAAATTTAATTTATGTGAATTGTTGGTGACTTTGTTAATATATCTAAAATGTATTTCACTAATTTTTGGTGATCTTTATATTAAAATTAAAATCAACAGGAGTATAAAAGTAGATTTCTTATTTTATCGATTACCGATAATAGGGAGATTTCGCATAGCGTTCCGTAGCTTCTGGTAAACACTAAAGTCACGTGTTGAGGCTACTGCACATGCTCTGCGAGTTTAGCGTTAGCGTTTTCCGCTATCCGACGTTCGTTAGCACATCATTTATTAAAAAATGGCGACTGTCATGATCTGGACCAATGGACGTTACCTGTTTTTATATGAAGCATTTTTATATGAAGGATCATGCGTCTCACTCTTTAAAGTTGGTGTGTATATGTGGAACCTTTCGCAGTTTCCTCGTACGAATCAGTCGACGTCAAACCGATCAAAGGTATGCTTGTCTCATCGTTTCGGATTCAAGATACCTTATTATAATTTGTATAAATTAAATGATCAGAGTTTAAGTGTTTTAAATAAAGACCACTCTCAGTAGAGAGTAATTGTTACTTGTTAATCCATGTGCATTACAAAATTTAATTTCACCTACAGTTCAGTGATCACAATGCATATTAGTAAACTCTTTTTCAAGACTTTAATTTCGTTTGCTCGCGAACATTTATGGTCCTTCGAGACTGGATATCTTTCGGCTGCAATTTCCGGTTAGTTCGAGAATTATAGTACTGCAATCTGTGCATCTCGAATTAGTTATTTAGAGTGCAACAGTGACGTTTGACAGTTTTTACTGATGTGTTCTTCAGGCATTATCCACAGTGATAAGTGACTTTTGAGACCTCCTGTTAAGAGACATGTGCATCGGACAATCTATGCTGCACCCCTATCAACATTTGAAGCGTGAATGTCTTCGCACTGAACCAACAAATTTTCCAAACTTGATGGACATCTTGCTACATTGGAGACTCTTTCGGATTGTTGTCTGTGCCGACGTGGAAAAAATTTACAGACAAATCCTGGTACATCGTGATGATCAAGGTCTTCAACTAATTCTATGGAGACATTCATCAGAAGAATTGTTTCGAATCTTTCGTCTCAATAAAGTCACATACGGATTGTCTTGTGCTCCTTTTTTGGCAATTCGTTGTCTTCAGCAACTTGCTTGATCAGGCTGATAAATATCCCTTAGCTGCATCATCTATTCATCGAGGGACCTACGTGGATGACGTCATCACCGGCGCTGATAACATGATTGAAGCTGTTTCTCTTCAGAATAAACTCCATCAACTCTTCACGGCGGACGGCTTCCCACTTCGATAGTGGACATCAAACGATTCTCAATTGTTAGCGAAGATACCACTTGACCTCCGAGGTTCTTCACACCCTCTTGATATACAGCATGAACAATTGTTTTATATGCTGGGTGTAACCTGGGTTCCTGAACGAGATGTTTTTATCTTCAAGTTGGATGTATCGACTACTTTAGATGTCATTACCAAGCGCTCATGGGATGATCATTTGCCCGAAGATACTCGAAATTCGTCGTTAGATTACAGAGCTAGTCTTCAAGATATTGCCAGTATTGAAGTTCTACGTTGGATTCAATTCCGTTCTTCTTGAGGGACTTATGAGCTTCACGGTTTCTGTAACGCTTCGGAAAGAGCCTATGCTGGATCGATCTACCTATTATCAATTTCAGTATCTAAAGAATCATCTGTTTGCCTCTTAACTTCGAAAACCAAGGTTGCTCCTTTGAAACAGGTGTCGTTACCGCGTCTGGAGTTGTGTGGAGCGGTTCTTCTGTTTCGTTTAATGGATCACGTTCAATGCACCATCATGTTAGAAGCTCCAGTTCATCTTTGGAGTAACTCAACGGTAACTTGAGCATGGATCCGAGGTCATCCTACCAAGTGGAAAACATACATAGCTAATCGAGTATCAGATATACAAACAACTCTTCCGTAACTGTGTGGCATTACGTTCCGGCACGAAGTAATCCAGCTGATTGGGCATCACAAGGTCTCACCGCCAAGGATCTGAGTTCGTTTTTTTTTGTGGTGGACTGGCTGTGATTGGCTGCCTGTTCCTTCTTGTTCGCGAGGGTACCATTCTTCACAAAACCAGGAAATGGATATGGAGGAGCGAACCTTAAAGGTTCACACAGCAAGTGCTGTTCCAATAATTAGGGAACTTCTACATCGTTATTCCACATTGGAAAAACTTCTCACATCTACAGCATGGTTGTAAAGATTTATTCGATATCGCCGTCAGCTATCTGAATTCAAGCCAGCATTCCTGTCTCCTTTGGAACTTCAATCAGCCTGTTTGGGATGGATTCGTCATGAACAGCGTCATTATTTTTGATCTGAATCCAAGGCATTAGAAACAAAGAATACTATATCACCTAAAAGCAAATTGGTTTCCTTGACTCCATTCCTCGATTCCACTCAATTGCTTCGCGTGGGAGGTCCACTCAAGCATTCAATCTTGAGCCCAGATGAAAAACATCCTCTCATCCTATTATCAGAATCAACCTTGACTACACTGATCATCGCTCGTGAACATCAGCGATATCTCCACGGTGGAGTTCAGTTGATTCTTACTACCTTAAGGCAGAGATATTGGATCCTGCGAGATCGCGTAGTTGTACGAGCCTTTATTCACAGCTGTCTACCATGTCTTCGACGTCGAGCTGTAATGTGTAAGCAGCTTATGGCAGACTGACCAGCTATTCGTTGCATACCTGCCCGAGCGTTTCTTTATGCAGGTGTGGACTATGCCAGACGTGGCTATCTTCGGACGACGAAACATCTAGTCGTACATCTAGATGCTGTATCAAACTAAACAACTGAAGGCTTTTTATCTGCCTATCGACGCTTTACATCTCGTCGAGGTCTTTGTGTGAAACTCTCGAGTGACCAGTAAACAAATTTTATTGCAGTTGCCGGTCAGCTTCGTAACCTCTTCGCCAAGGCTTCTAAAGAATCTCAATTGATCGCTTCAACCATTGACTCATTTTGAAGGTATTTGGGAGGCAGCCGTTAAGTCGGCTAAAAATCATCTTAAGCGCGTCACTGGAGACAGAACCTTGACCTTTGAGAAAATGGCTACATTCTTTATTCAGGTCGAAGCTTGCCTTAATTCTCGCCTGATCTCATAGCTTTGACTCCAGGACACTTTTTGATCGGCGAGCCGATAAATCACATCCCAGAGCCGACTCTGCTTGATGTTCCTACATATCGTCGCTCTCGTTGGTAATTTTTTCAGCAAATGAGAGAGAATTTTTGGCAACGTTAGACATCAGACTATCTAAAGAACAGCAACCTCGCTCTAAATGGAGAGCACTATACCCAACTCTTGAGACTGGAGATTTGGTTCTCATTCGTGATGAGAACTTGACCCCTACCAAGTGGGCTCTTGGACGCGTGAACCAGCTTCACCCAGGATCTGATAACCATGTTCGTGTAGTGTATCTTTGAACAAAATGTGATGTTCTCAAAAGGCCAATCGTGAAATAGTGTCTCCTTTCAAGAGCTGTGAATGACACCATTTTTTTATGCTTTTATTAATTTATTTACTTTTGTCTTTGAAATAATTTCGTCTAAACGAGTTGAGCGGGTTGCACAGAAATAAATTTAATATACATTTCATATAATAGTGTTGAACATGATGTACAAAAGTATCAGGAAGTAGAGGAGAAGTCGTCTTTTCAGAAACGGAAAAGTTGCAGTGGCAAAGTTGTTGTTTAAAATGTAAAGAAGTTTTCTTAAAAGTTTTACCTCAATCGGGAAGTGCTAATAGATTTACCGAAAAGGATGTTTAAAAGCATATATAGGGCAACTTGGGATGCGCTTATCTGCAATAAAGATATATAGGGAACATGTAATAGGATCCGTGATATCATTGTTAGAAGTGCGAATAAAGTGTGTGGTACTGCGGTTGTAGAAAGAATGTCTGGTGATGCGTGGTGGAATGGTGAAATCTGCGTAGCAGTCTACGAGAAGAAACAAGCGTACCTAAGAAAGTTAAAACATCACAGGCCTTAGCGATAAGGAGAGAAATAGACTTGAGAATGATTGCAGAGACAAAAAGAGGAGAGTAAAACTTTTAGTTAAGGAAAGTAAAGGTAACATCAAAACAGAAGAAGAAAAGAAAATACAAATTGGTTTTGAAGGGAGCAAGAAACTTTTTCATAAATTGGCGTTCATCAGTAAAAAAGGAAGTAAAAGTACAGAGTTATTCAGCATGAGAAATAACAGGTGTGAAATACTATATGATACAGATGGAATACTAGATGTTGTGAGAGATTCTTTCAAGGAATGATTCAGCGAGGATGATATTAGGTCCTATACTGAGTCTATTGACACTATACTTATATCCCAATATAGCAAACAGAAGTTGGGTATATTTCATGATCGAAGAAAAAGTGTAACACGTGCGCTTATGGCACTCGACAAATTTACATTCATTTTTCTCAATATGCGGTTTCTCGAAGTTGCTACATCAAATAGTCCTGGTGACTAGTTTTTTCACTTAAAATATTGTTGCCTTTAGGTAAAAATTCCGGATCCGGCTTTATGACTATATGAAATGGATTGAAGTAAAAATGAGATAAAACAAGTTATTCAACAATGTTTTTATTTTTTAAACAAAGTTACATGGCATACACAAGTTCTTGGTTATCCAGAATTTCCCGGTTTTTTTGTTCGACCTTCGTCAAATCCAGTCGATTCCAAATATTCCAGCTTGCGTGATTAAATTGGATGTACCTTGTTTTCCTCATTAAGGGAGAATTGGGTAACCATTACGGCCAAAGAAGCCTTGGTCTAGTTCTGCTTGCTGAACTGATTTCTTAGTTTGTTCAGATATCTTTGCCTTTTCAGTTGTTTTGGACACTTTGGATTTTTTATGCGATTTATGTTTCTTTACCTTGTGAGCTTTTTTAGCTTTTTTAGCCTGTTCAGATTTTTTCACCTCTTTAGGTTTTTTGGTCTGGTCAGATTCATCATCCTGTTCAGATTCGTCAGATTTGTCAGATTTTCCAGTTTGGGTAGATATGTCAACCTTTCCAGATTTTCTAGGTTTCTTGGCCTGTACACCTGTTTTCGTCTGGTCAGATTCATCATCCTGTTCAGATTCATCAGATTTTTCAGTTTGGATAGTTTTGTCAACCTTTCCAGATTTTACAGGTTTTTTGGTCTGTGCACCTGTTTTCGTCTGGTCAGATTCATCATCCTGGTCAGATTTGCCAGATGCTTCAGTTTGGGTAGATTTGTCAACCTTTCCGGATTTTCCAGTTTGTGTAGATTTATCAGACTTGTCTGATTTGACAGAAGGTGGTGTTGATGGATCAGAGCTGGAAGGAGTTATCTGTTGAGGATTAGATTGTTTTGGATCTAAAGGAGATAATGGAGGAGCAGAGTCAAGAGCTTGACCATCAGCATCATCGGTAGGACCCCTAGATATCACATTCGACGATGATAGCTCTATAACAAGAAAACAGAGATTTACGAATTAAAATCTAGGTTGCTGATAATAAGTTTCAGATCAAAATTTGGATCCAAGAATGCGAATAAGTTTTTTTACAAATTCATCGAATGACCGGCTTTCATTGATTCCTAATAATCTCTTGCATATTACATTGTTTTTTTTTTGTATATTTAATTTTATACCTGTAATTGAAAGGGTATAAGGGCACAATAAATCAACTACATTTAAAAACAAATTCATGTTGATTTTAAAGACATTTGGTAAATTTGGAACATTTTTGAATTTTTGATAATTTTATAAATTTTGAACATTTTAGAAATTTTGATCATTTCAGAACTTTTTAAAATTTTTTGAAATTGAAGATATTTTATAAATTTTGGTAATTTTATAAATTTTAGATATTTTCAAACATTTTGGAAATTTCAGAAAATTTTGAACATTAATTTCAGAAGTTAGAATTATTTTAGAAATTTTTAACATATCTTAAAATTCAGAAATATTAGAAATTTTGATAAGTTTGAAAACTTGAAAATTTTTGAATATTTCACAAATTTTGGAAAATTTTACAAATTATAAAAAATTTCACAAATGTTAGAAATTTTGGGAAATTTTAGACGATTCTGTAGTTTTAGAAATGTTGATAATATTGTAAATTTGGAACATTTTGGAACATTTTAGACATTTTGATAATTTAAAAAATTTAGAATATTTTAGAAATGTTGATAAGTTAAACAATTTGGAACATTTCAGAAATTTTTATAATTTAAACAATTTGAAACATTTTAGAAAATTTTCAACATTTCATAAAATTCAGAAATATTAGAAATTTTGATAAGTTGAAAATTTTTGAATATTTTACAAATTTTGAATATTTTGCAAATTTTAGAAAATTTTACATATTTAAAATTTTTAAGAAATTTTAGGAAATGTGGGAAATTTGAGAAAATTGAACATTTTGTAAAATTCAGAAACTTTGATAATTTCCAAACTTTTTAAAAAATGTTGAAATTACAGATATTTTATAAATTTTGAAAATTTGAGAAGTTTTTATAATTTAGAAATTTTCAAGAGTTTCGAAATTTGGATCATTTTACCTATTTTAATATTTTTTGAAAAAATAAAATTTTAAAATTTCATTAAATTCAGAAATATTAGAAATTTTGATAAGTTGGAAAATTTAGAATATTTTACAAATTTGGAATATTTTACAAATTTTGATAAGTTAAAGCATTTGGAACATTTTAGAAATTTAAATAATTTAAAAAAATTTGGAACATTTTAGAAATTTTGATAAGTTAGAAATTTAAAAAGAGTTTAGAAATTTAAAAATTTAGAACATTAATTTTTGAAATTTGAACGATTAAAATTTTTTTCAACATTTCATAAAATTCAGAAATATGAGGAATTTTGATAAATTGGAAGATTTTGAATATTTTACAAATATTAGAAAATTTGGAACATTTTAGAAATTTTAATAATTTTAAAAAATTTGGAACATTTAAAAAAATTTTGATAAGTTAGAAATTTAAAAATTTTGAACATTAATTTTTGAAATTTGAACGATTAAAAATTTTTTCAACATTTCATAATTCAGAAATATGAGGAATTTTGATAAATTGGAAGAATTTGAATATTTTACAAATTTTAGAAAACTTTACGAATTTAAAATTTTTTTACAAAAATTAGAAAATGTCGGAAAATTGGGAAAATTAAACATTGTGTAAAATTCAGAAATTTTGATAATTTATAAACTTTTGAAGAAATTT
>CAKNWU010083922.1:0-10021 GCA_932072015.1 Andricus quercustozae | reverse complement strand
AATTGAATTTTTTACTTGTTTTACAAGTTTTTAGAGGGGTGCCTAGCTTATCCGCCCTGACGTCAGTGCCCCGCTCTTCCCTAGCTGGTTTTGTAACTGAATTCTGTTCACGAGATTTTTTTCTATTGACACATTTTTCGGTTCACGAGACGTAATAAATACAACAACAAAAAAACCTTTTTTCTATGTTATCGGAGTACTTTTGTAATATTTTATGTGACAAATCAATTTTCAGAGTCACGTCAACTGAGTGTTCCATCTTACCCGCAATGTTTCATCTCACCCCGAATTTGTTTTTTGTTTGTTTTTATTTCTGGTGCCATGAAAATTTAAATTAAATACAAAATCAATATCGTGGTTATGAAGTGGAGGGTTTAAATGAGAGAAAATCGCATACACGATTTGCAGATATGTCAACGAGATGATATGGGAGCCGAGCAAAAAAAAAGCGTTCCATCTCTCCCCGACTTACCCTATCACTTACTTCTTTTCATGGGAATAATGCAGAAAATTCCTATTTTTTCGAATCTCTTACCCAATGTCGCTTATTATTCAATATTTTTTTATCCCAACGAAATACATCTAAAAAGATAACTATCCATAGTGTAACTGAAAATACTTGTTTCAAGAAATGATTATTGTTTGATTAATTAGTCTATAAATTCTGAGATAAGAAAATACTGAATAAGCGACATAGTGTAAGAGATTTGAAATAACTAGAATTTCTACACCTTTTTTATGAAAAGTTGAAAGTTAATGATTATTATTTGTTTAAATTAACAAACATTCACTGCGTCATTAATTCCAAAAATAGTTACTTTTTAAGATTCACAGCGGGACAAAATTATTTAAATAAAGATAAATTGCTTAAATAATTCCAAAATGTCTTTCAACAAAAATATCACTTCCAACATTTATTAACTTTGTTATTAATTCTAGAAAATAGTCACTTTTCCTGATTTACAGGTGGACAACAATATTGAACCGCTGGATAGTGTAAGGGCATATCAAATTAACATGGCTGTTCCGGTTGGCCCCTGTTGACTTTAAAATCGAGTTTAAATATTAAATTTTTGAAACACATGGCTTTGTAGGAAATTTCATGGCGCATCTTTTATCCAGTTAAAAAAAAGTTGTGTCTTTTACTGTTCCTGAAATAAAGTAAAAAAAACGGGATTTTGTGACAAACAAAATTTAATACATATTTTGACTTCAACTCGCTCTAAAAGACAAAGTTCTGAATATTTTCACATGAAAATTTGAGGAGTTGTGCCTCAAACTGTTTTGAAGATGATATGCCCATTTAAATTTTTCTGATTTGTTATAAAAAAAGCTGGTAATTTTTTTGCCAAGCAGTATCAAAATAATGTTACGCAACTTTCAAATGCTTCGTTTAACGAGGGAATTTTGAGTAAGCCAAAACTTCCAGCGAAAGAAATGTTCATTAGTGTATAATGAAGTTTTCTGAAAAGTATTACTTCAATAGAATGAATCGTTAAAAAAATACGAGCATTCAAACAGCGCGTCAAAGAGAGATCGAGCGCGTGAGAGGTGAGAATACTTCGGTGCCTCGACCATACCGCCATCCTGCCCTGTCCCAAAAAGTGTATTATTCACATATAGTAATGTATTTTATTGCTGAACGGTTTGAGGTACATATACCTTAGGTTACAATTAACGGAGAAACTATAAAATCCATTTTTCCTAGGTTTCGTTGCAATTTGAGGACAAACGTGTCATATTTAGATATTTTACTATTGAAAATACTAAATTTAGAAGAAATATGAACATTTAAGGTATATAGTATTAAAGTATAATAATTTTGTGGGTAAATTTTAGTATTTTCCCCAGTCCAAATTCTCATTATGACTCTCAATCTGCTTTATTTCTAGATTGTTTTCTACCTCGAGAAGGTTCTGATGAACACGATGCCATTTTAGTTTAACGACTTGATACAATGTTCGCTTTATGACAAAATAATTTTTATCCGTGGCACTAAATAATTAGTATTTGGAAACGTAAACCGTCAGGGCTTTTGGTGACGACTCATTGTTGACGCTGCCTGTGTGCTCGTCTGTTTTCCTGCAGAAGTATTCCAAAGAAATTCACACGCGGAAAATTCGCAGAAAAAACAAGACCGAGTAGAATCGGCGTGCTCTTAAGCGCTCGATAAAAGCAAATTAAATGCTTATGGTTTTCTAACGGTAAGATCAATTGACGTAAAAATTCCAAAAAAACTTTATTATATCCTGATAAACATTTCTTGCACTGAAAGTTTCGCTCACTTGAAATGACCCAGATAAAGAAAGCGATCAAAAATTCTCTCTCCTAAGTCCTCCTAACAGATACGACAGGACCGCCCGGAAGTATTCTCACCTCTCACGCGCTCCATCTCTCTTTGACGCGCTGTTTGAATGCTCGTATTTTTTAACTATTAATTCCACTGAAGTAATACTTTTCAGAAAACTTCATTATACACTAATGAACATTTCTTCCGCTGGAAGTTTGGGCTTACTCAAAATTCCCTCGCTAAACGAAGCGTTTGAAAGTTGAGTAACATTATTTTGATACTGCTTGGCAAAAAAATTAACAGCTTTTTTTATAACAAATCAGAAAAATTTAAATGAGCACATCATCTTTAAAATAGTTTGAAGCATAACTCCCCAAATTTTCATGTGAAAATTATCAGGAACAGTAAAAGACACAACTTTTTTGTAAGAGGATAAAAGATGCGCCATGAAATTTCCTACAAAGACATATGTTTTAAAAATTAATTTTTGGAATTCGATTTTAAAGACAACGGGGGCCAGCCGGAACGGCCATGTGAATTTTATATGCCCTTACACTATCCAGCGGCTCAATTGTTTAAACAAATTAAAATTGTTTCAATCGTTGTCAAACATTTTAAACAAGTAAATTTTCAAAAAACTAATAATTATTATTTAAAAAATTTTAAATTAGTTTATAAATTCTTGAAAGCTTGCCACTCATCCAATTAAAGTAATACACGTTGAAAAAATCACACAAAATACCGTCCTTAGTACGAACTTTACATTAAACTGCTATTATGCATTTTTTGGACATATTGCGGACACACTACAAGGGGATTGGGGGGTTAAATTAAAATGTATTGAGTGAAAGTTATTCCTTGAACCTTCCTTAAGAAGTACTAACATAAGCTTTAATTCACAAGAAGTTAATAACAAGTTTCCATTTTTTCGAAAACTGAACATTTCCCATTTAACAATCCCATGTTAATTTCAAAAGCCCGGGACACTGGTTAACGTTGACAGATTTGAAAAAATGCCATTTCGTTTTCAAGAAAAGGAATAACTTTGAGGCAATCAATCACCTACTATTAAAAGTCGGTTTTCTTTAACCACCCTAATGCTTCTACAAAGTAGTTGTGCATTTAAAAAATCTTGTTTCAAAGAAATCAACACTTTCGTATTTTGCAATTTTGTCAAATATCTGAATGAGATCTAAAACTGATGAATCTGAAGGCAAAAGTTGATGCTTTTTCTTAAATAGAGTCAAGATTAAAATACTCGTAACATCGTGGAATTTTGTTTTCCTTTTTGGAACAATACGTGTCACTTCATTTCCTTTAAAAAACAACATATTTCGTCGCTGATAAATTCTCTCGACATGAAGTGTAGAACCTACCTGATTAGAAATGGATTCGGTCTTCAGTTATTCTCTTACCATTTTACCAAGACTCACTTTCCCATATGTCTTACTATTTTATCGAAAACGAATAATATCGAGAGCCTTAATATGAAGATTTTAAAGATTGTTTCAACCCAGCCCTTCAGGAAATCTCCCCGAAAAACAATGAAAACCAAAAAGTTAAAAAAAGGCAGTAGTAGGTCGCAAAAACTTGGGTCACTTTAATGATAACATCAGTTTCCACTCCTTGGGCCGGGTGCACCAAAAGGAAGAAGTGACAAAGACAAAGAGAAGAGGAAGAGAATGCTCTTCTCACGTGTATGATCGTCTTCCTCGTCCTCGCCGTCCAAGCCGACGTTCGTCGTTCGTCCATCGCATCGTTCCGTCCGTGTCCTCTTCATGTAATTTGTATCGGAACATCGGAGAAGCAAGGAGCTGTCGGCTTTGACCAAAGAACGATTGGGATTCGCCTATAGTCCTCTGCGTTCTCCAACAGGAGGAAAAGACAGAGAAGGAAAGATTAAAGGGATGAGAGCAGCATAGGAAAAAGAG
The DNA here is from genome assembly GCA_932072015.1 of Andricus quercustozae. Classification (NCBI taxonomy): domain Eukaryota; kingdom Metazoa; phylum Arthropoda; class Insecta; order Hymenoptera; family Cynipidae; genus Andricus; species Andricus quercustozae. The sequence goes on along the minus strand of CAKNWU010083922.1, from coordinate 5,800 downwards.
AAAGAAGAAATGCGACAAGAAACTGAGTGAAGAAGGAAGAGGGAAGTAGGGAGAGAGCCGTATCCGGAGTGAGATGGAAGAGGGGGTCGCCTGGTTTAAGTCCGGAATGGATAGGAATACACAAGGCCCAACCGGCTCGACGGACCTTTCCTTGTTCCCAGAAACTGATCTCTCCCCGGTGCGGTTGTGCCGCGCGCGTACTCACCGCGCTGCAGCTAAGACCTCTTTTTTTGCTTTTTTGTGCGTTCGCACTACTCGCCCAAGAGAGGAGCGCTTTCGCTTTTTGTATAAGGCCGCGGGCGCGGCTGCTCGCTAACAAGCGCGCGGCTTACCATCGCGAATTGTGATGCGGCTGACACTTTAGTGATGTTCCCTGCCTCGTTTTCGGGGGCCCCGCGAACCCCGGAATGGGCCCCTCGTCCATATTCGGCGTTACGTAGTCGCTCGCTGCCCAGATTTGCCGCTTAAACGGCGATATCGAGAGACGATGCGGCGGCAAGAAAGAAAAAGAGGAAGCCCGGTTATTTACATCCTGCCACTCGTTTGTTCCACCGTATAACACATCAAATGCATGTTTTATTCAATCCGACAGTAGATGAGTGTTTCTCCGAGCTAGAAGCATTTATGTTATACGGACTGATGTGTCGTTTATTATCCATTCGATTCTGCACTCCAGGGTCCTTTAGGTTTCAACAGTGTGTCTTTATATGTTGTTTAGATGTGCTACCAATGACAAAGAGAGTACATTTTCATCGTAATATTATTATGTTGAGAATCAGAAATTCCATTCACTCCTAGATGACTACTATATAGCGTTTGAAATATCAAATTGACTGAAGAAGAAAAATTAGCATGCGGAAGAAGAAAATTGAACCTTGTCTAGATAGCGAAAGCGTAAATCCAGATCACCTAATGTATAAATCTAAATTTAAGGATCGATATTAATCAAATACTCATCATATTCTGTATCAATTCACATGTGTGAAACCTAGATGAAAAAATGTGACTGGATTCCAAAATTAATATACAGAGCCGCATTCGAGAATCTATTATTAAAATTGACTAATTATCTATAAATTTACAATAACTACTACAATACAAACATTATTTTCATCTGTGAAACATAATTCGTTTTGAATGCCGTAAAATCTGATCAAGTTATAATTATTTCGCATTCTTTGATTGTTACAGAAATTATTAAAATGACGAATTGAGGTAGTTGTCTAATAAAAGACCTTGAAGAAAATGTACAGAAAATGGCTTCTTGTCTAAATGTCCAACTATATTTTTTTTTAAATTTTGATCATGCACATGAATAATTCGAAACAAAATTATAAGAAAAATTGACAGTTTTTACTGAAACAACTGCCGAGTTTTCAATTTTTACATGTATTTTAATAGAAAAGTACGTCCATGATTGAAATATTATCTTTCTCAAAAACGCTTTGTTAGATTTGCCTAAAAGCCTCGTATTATGTAGATTAGGGCCACTAAAACAAAACTTTTATACCCACGAACTTGAAGGATTCATGTTTTTGTGTATACATGATGTTTAGGGGTTGTTTCGACAACCCTTAAAAATTCAAGAAAGGAAATGGGTTATGTTCCAACTTAAATTCTAAAAAATCAAGCTCTATGTGCCGAATTTCGAATCCTCATGTGGAAAAATGGAACACAACGCCATTGTGGAAAGATAACTTTCTATATGGATGATCTTTTATTGATGATGATCTAATTAAACCACTGAAGTTATAAACCAATAACTATAAGGTTCATATATTTTAAACTATTTTTATTTTTTATTGGGCACGATAAAGTCGCAGTGGTCTTTGATTATTATCTACCTTGTTTAGAATGAAACTATGCATTTCTCAAAATCAAATAAAACTCCGTAACGAAATCAGCATTACACAGTAACAAAGAATGTTGATTTGATTAAAAATAATTACCGCCAAAAATTCTTTTTCAATTTCATACATATTCAGGTGTCATATTCTTAACTGTAAGATATAATTTTTAGAACTGAAAATTTTCAATAATAATTCAAGTGTTTTAGCTCCCTAATGTGCAATAATACATTTTAACCAACATTGTTATCATTAATCCGATTACACGTATCATGAAGCTACAACCACACAAAGTCTCTAATATATGACAAGAACTGTTAAATCCCCACAGGACTCATCAATCCTACCTCGCCTTAGGAGGGAAATATCTGCCAAAGTGGGAGAAAAACTGATAATAAATGGAAGGCGGGAAATTGTTAACTAGTATATACTATAAGGATGATCGTAATCCCATGCTACGATGTGGTCAGTCATCGGTCTTTATGGGATTCTTCGCAATTACTATAACGCCACTAACGACCATCACACTAATGCCGCAACTTGGTTCTAACTTGCAACTTAGTTAGCCGGCACCAGTGGCTGTCTTCTTATAGTAATTCAGTGACCGCTTCATCAGAGGTTATTTCTCTTACCTAGAGTAGCCAGTAAGGCCGCTTTTCAAGCCAATCCGATATTTGTTAGTGGATAAATATAAAATTAGATCGTGTGTGTTGGCGCTGATTCTGCAAATTGGATGGCCGTTTCTAATAATGGCACGCAAAGGCGTCGTCAATTCTTCCGGTATCGAAGAGCTTGCTTACAAGATCTCTCCAATCGGTACATGGTGTCTAACTGGTGTAACGCGATAGAGAACCTCTCTTTCTCTCTTAACGAGCAATTAGCAGCGGTGAGTTCTGGCCAGATCGGAAGCTAGTCCCCAAGAGCCGAGAGCTCGCTCGCTTGTTAGCACTGGCGTCGAAATCATTGGCGTAAACTCAAAATGCTTAATTCAGGACCTTCATTATTTAATCACTAATTAGCAATTTTAAAGAAACTTTCTTATATCACAATTTTACTCGTGTTTTTTTTTGCAAATTCTTTTTTTGGTAGGGACACAAACTTTATGCGAAGATCGTAAACGCAAAATGTCACTAATAGGAATGTAAGTGTCATTCATTATGATTTATCGATTTTCCTCCTCAATAGACGTATTTGTTGTAAAAATTCATAATTCATGAAGATTTAGAGGTTTTTTGCGATTATGCTCATCACATAAAGTTTGGTTTACGCTATTCAAATATAGTGGGTAGGGATGAAGGGTTGCTACAAAATCCAAATCTCGAAATTCCATGACTTTTCCCTAACAAATTTTGTTATTTTCCCTGACCGTTATCAATTTTTCTTTCATTCAGTTATAAAAATAACCTTACACCTGCACTCGAAAAAATGTCCTCTTGTGTCGAAAGGATTTCTCTTGACACAAATGAAATTTGTTTTTAAATTTAAGGTTATGTGTACTTTCGTTTCTCTAAGAAAGAATCGTTTTTTAGCAAACATTATCCTTTTGCGACAATCTTCATCTAATTTTGCAGTAAAATAATTCAGTTGATGTAAAAAAGATATGCATGTGATTCAAGACAAACTACACAGGAGGATGATGCTTTTGTTTTAAGACAACTTGTTCCCTGTGTGTAGGAGATTAATGATGTTAATCAAAAAATAAGATTTTTTCTGGATTTATTTCAAAGACTTTTAGTTTGAATTTGTACAATGTTACTATTTTTTATATTGAGAGGGGAAAATTGGAATAACTTATGTCAGAAACATTATTACTACAATTAATAGTAAATCCAGATATCGACGCCTCCATTCGATATGAGTCTATCTGCTGACAGCGCCGTGTACAAATAAATGTTATATTTACTTATCAAGAAATGTAAAGTGTTTCTTGTAATCGTAAAAGTAAAAAGTGCTCTTAATGAGGGTGTGAAAATGTAAAAATCACTTAGCATTTCGTAAATGTCACAGTGAAGTTAAGGTGAATTTAACGGTAATCCTTTAGTAAATTAAACCTCTATTCCCTAATATCAAATACTGTAAAATATGTGAAATACACTGAACCGAGATTATAATAGTGATGCAGTGAACATTACACAAGGATCGGTATATGCTACCGATTCGATTAGCTTCCGTAGCTCGCCCTCAAAGTCGGAACAACGCAACCTATCCGCGCGGACCACCGGATGAATTCATGACGCCACCGGCAGTGGATGGAATGCATCACCTAAAAAACCTTTATTTTTTACATTTCTGTGAAAGTCGTCACATCAATGCATGTTTCCACTTAGCAATGAAGGAGTTTTATAATAAATAACACCATTTTTGATGACACATCTTATTTACAGATCGCGTACAGTTTAGAGTTTATTAGAGCAAGACGTGTTTGTGTTCCGCGACTGTGACAGCTGACTTGTATGGTTATGAGGTAAATGCGAGAGCTTTTTTCTTGTGCGCGCGATGGCATGGACGCGTATTCAGAAGTCGTTACCGAGGTCGCCACCTGTGACCTCAGTTACAAATGCATTTCGGGATTATTTTACAGATCGCAACTCGCGAGATAGTGTAGTGGTTAAGATAATCGACTTGCGTGCTTAGGCTTATGCGTTCGAATATCCCCCGTTATGTGCGAAGTTTTAATTGTATTATAAGCGATGTGACTTACAAGTACCGATTAATTATGAGTATATCCGAACATATATCTATGAATTAACCGTGTGTTTATTTCTTAATTATATTTTAGCAATATTTTTTGCAATTTATAGTGCCGTAACATAAGTTAGATCTGTTTATATTATCCGTCACAGTGACATGATAATTCGTAATTGCAGCATCTAGGAACAGTGCGAAATAGCGACTGAACCGGTAAAATCTTCTGATCCGCAGGTCAGAACCACTTGAGGATTGGCACTGGTAACCAGAAATGATAGTCATATTCAGTTGCCTATAATTGTAACATTACTGAACGGCCGTGTTGTCCATATACGTACTTGGAAGATCAGTAGATTTAACCTTGTTGTCAGTAAAATATAAGGTTCTTTTTTCTGCGCGTATGAGACTATCCGCTATATATAAACATAGGGAGTAGTCTCATACAGGGCGCTATTAGCCCATAGACTCATATTGAATGGAGGCGTCGATATATCAAAACTTAGATGTATTGCGTTTTTAACAACAACAAAAAAATAAATTTTAACCAAGTGGTTGACTTTTCAACCAAACAGATGAATTTTCAACAATATATTTTAATTTAAATCAAACAATTAGTTACATTTTTTACCAAAAAAGGTGAAAGATTTACGACAGCTCATTATAGAAAAGGGGGCGTTGAAAAAGGGGTCGGTTGTTGGAAAACGAGTTCGGCGAGTTTCGACGAGATCTACAACTTTTGTGAACAACATTTTTTCCAAAATCAATATTTTCCGATATTTTGAAAAAAAAACTAATTAAAAAAAATTGAACATTAATAATAACTTAATTTATATTGATATGCGCCAAAAATCCTTTCAGTGTGTTCAATTAGGGTCTACAATTCCCCCTAGACGAATTTTGAATAAAAATGTCCGATTTTTAATCAAGAAGAATTACTTTTTAAATAATAAGATTGTTAGCCACAAGATGAATTCTTAAACAAAACGCAAATCAAATAAAAGAAAGATAAAATTATATATTTTTTTGTCCGACCCCCCTTGAAAACGCGCCATTGCATGCAGGTGAAGCAGGCGTAATGTGGTTGCTTCCAGCCCAGTGACGTTCGCACATGCGCACTCCGCCGCCGGGCCAAAATAAAACTTTACGCCTGCTACATAAAACTTTACGCCCGCTATACATACACTGCACCACGCAAGTGAGAATATGGAGGAATTGATCTTTATCTTTGAAAAAATTGTATTGCTAGACCCGACAGTCTCCCTCCT
>CAKNWU010083655.1:0-12834 GCA_932072015.1 Andricus quercustozae | reverse complement strand
GAAATGGTCGAAAAAACATTACGTAATATGTGAACGCTCCCTCAGAGAATCTGCACTATTTAGAACTAAGCAGGCTTTCGCCAGAACCGTTCTTCGATGGAGATACTCCAAGCTTAACAAGCCTCTACCCCTTTTATCTCGAGGGTGGTATATTTGAGGTACGGAAGATCTAGGATGATGACTTCGATGGATTGTCATCAACTTGCGCGTGCTTCGGTCAAGTAGCTTCAACTCATCGACATCCCATTTTACTGTACCGAACGTGTAGAGCAGTATAGGAATGGCCAGCATATTGGTCACCTGGATCTTATTCTTTCTAGATAATTCGCAAGCCCACGTTTTTTTGAGAATTTGGCGATACCTTTTTTCTAGGGCCGTTTTTAACAGACGCACATTTTGGGTTTCCGCTTACGGTATTCCGAGATACGCATATGTTTCTCCATTACCATGATGTTGAATGGTATTTCAGCCTGTGAGTTGAACATCCTGATCGTAACGCGATGATGTAGTTTCTAATCTTCATGATGTAGGTGGATGCAGGCACACTTGTCCAGTCTGAAGCTCATGCCAATCGTTTTAGAGTGCCTATTTACCGCCTCCCCAAGGATGTTAAGGATGTTAATTTAATTTTCCTCTTTCAAGAAAGCAAATAGTTTAAGGTTGTCCATATATAAAAGGTGGTTGCCCTAATATTCTCTTCTGTTCGGCGGGCCACATAGGTATCCAGAGCTTTTGACTCGGAGCACAATAGATAGAGGCAAGAGGGAGATGCAGAAAAGTATCGGACTTAGAGAGTCTCCTTGGAAGACCTCCCTCTTATATGTGATGTAGCTGGTAGTCACTTCTCTTTTGTCAGATATTTTGACAAATCTGCTCCGCCACAAGAGCATAAGCTCTTTTATGCATTTCACTATTTTTGGATGCACCTCCAATCACTCAAGGAGCTTAATAAGTAGCTCATGGTTCGTGTTATCGAATGCCTTATGGTAGTCAATCCAAGCTATGGACAGATTGCGTCGATACTTGATCGAGTTCTGTGTAATACACCTGTCTGTTAACAGGTTCTCTCTGCAACCTGTCAGCCACCAAAAGTTATTGATTTCATCTAGCCCTGGCGCTGAATAGTTCTTAGTTCTAGCGATAACTTTCTTCACTTCTTCAGCAGTAATTAATGGACACTCTTCCTCTGGACCTTGTAACCTTTGCCTTTGTTAAAAGTTACGGTAGAGTGATATATCTGAAGCGTCTTCATTTAACTGATAAGTATCCATATACTTGCTCCCAGAAGACTTGAATTTCTTCTCGACTAGGCAGATTTTTAACGACACGTGACGTTTTATTGAACAGAATTCTTTTATTGAGAGAATTCACCAAATATGTATTTGAAGTTATTGGTTTTGTACAAGACGATATCAAATTTCATAACGAAAGGTTTTGTAATGGTTCTGTAAATAACATTATTAAACTTTGATTAAAATTACAAAAAAAAAAGTTATACAGGTTTTTCAGTTAAACATTCTGTTATTTTAGATTTAAATGAATTGTTTTAATAAATTTGAATAATTGTTAAATAATTCCGATATTCAACTATTGATTACTTGGAAATATTATAATCCTAAAAAATGTCTATGTGTTCATAATTTACTTGATGTTATTATTCTTGTTTTCTGTGACCTTCAGGTTTCATTGGTAATAAAATGGTATCCGCCCAATGCACATTCTCCTTGAAGGTTGCTTTCTGTTTTTGTGTTTCAGGCGCTACCCTTTTCTCGTTGCAATGGGGACTCGGGTAGCATGAAGCCTCTTTTTTTGACCAGCCTCGAACCTTTTTCCTGGCAGTTCAGTTCCAATCAAGGTGTATGCTAGTGTATCCATTTTCGGTTGCTGCAACGATTTAGAATCAATTGTGCTTCTTCTAGGCAGTTCGGGTATTTGAGTCCTTTAATTCAGAGTCAGTGTTTCTTTTAGTCTCGATTACATGTTCAGTGATTTCCCCACTCGATCGTCTGCTGGTGTTGTGGGAAGTAACGAGTCGGATGACTTATTGCTTCCGGTCGCGTCGGGATTGATCGTTCGGTGAACGATCGTGATCGTAGGTTCCGGAGGCTACATCTTTGCCAATTTTTCAAAACAACCAAAACCTTTCTTTGGACACAAAAGGAGTGCTTTATTGGATAAGCTTGGGGACTTGTATCTCGGATTAAATAAATAAAAGGTATTTAGAATTTAATAAGAATGGTGATAAATTGTCTTGTTTTTTTTTTCGTGGACTTTAACATGACCGAACATGATTCCTTCAGTACCCCACGCCAGTCCGTCATTAATTCAAAACACCATGAACAATATTAAAATTATAATATGTTTAAGAAATTTAATTTCATTAATCAATTATAAAAGTTTACATGGAATTTTTTTATTTTAATTGAAAAGAGAGATCTGGTCAAGGGAAAATGAAAATAATTGTTATTTTTGGTAACCAAATGACTAATTTTTCGAAAAAGTCGTTGGCCAATATTTGTTATATCATATTCGTAATCAGCACTTCAAAATGCGTTAGTATAAGTGGTTTAAACAGAACGTTAATATAATTAGTTATGAACATGATTTTTCAGTTTTTTAATTGAAAAAACTGTTTGTTGCCGTTTTTAGGCAAAATACCAAAATTTTCTGATTTCCCTCGACTGATATTTTACGTTTAGGCTAGAAAGAAAATTTCCAAAGAGACTTTTAAAACCTTTACTCAACAATTAGGAAAAGTTATCAAAGTAAATAATTATCAATATTTTAATTTGATATTGTACAATTTTAAGGAATTGAAATTTAATTTTGAAAACTTCGTAGTTATTAGTGTCAAATCGCTTTATAATCAAATCTCTATTGTTGTTTTTTTTTCAGATTTAGCACTGCCTGAGCAGGGAAGAAGGTCCTTCAAAAACATTTACCTGAACGAAGACTTAAATCCGCCCCCTAAAGTTGGCCTCCGAAAACTTAAACCGGGCCCTAAAATTGACCTAAACAAAAACTTATTTCCGCCCCCTAAAGTTGGCCTCCTAGCACCTAAAATGGGCCCTAAAATTGACCTAAACCGAGGTCTAAGGAACAATAAACCTAAAACCCCTAGAATTATCCATTCTGCAAGTACAAAACCTGTTCCGATACTTCCTAAACCTCCAGTACTAGAGCGCCCTTTTTCTCCATATCCAGGTTCATCATATACTGGTCCTCAAAATCCTGGTCCTCAAAATCCTAGTCCTCAAAATCCTGGTTTTCAATATCCTGGATACCAAAATCCTGTTTCTCATTATCGAGGTTCTCAGTATCCTCATCATATCGGAGACCCTAATTTGCGTTCACCTTCTGCAGATGCTGGAAGTACTGTTCAACGACCACCTGGTGTTGGTGAATACCTGGTGGATCCACATAATTTTTTCGGTGCAGTTGGATCTTCTGGATTCAAGAACCCAAGGAAATTGTAGTTCCGGTGAAAACGATGTCAAAAAGTTCAATTAAAAACAAGGATTTAATATAAAAGTAAAGACAGGAGAATGACAAGTGGATAAGGATCATTTGAAGTTGGCAGCTCGAATACGTTATTTTTAATTAATTTCTATGTAAACACATTTATTGATGAACTAATTGTTAAAAATAAAAATATTTCTTAGAGGAAATAATTGTGTACTTTACTTCATCTAAGCAAAAATAGCGCCTTACTTGATAATCATACATTAAAATAAATATTAAAATAGCTACATTGGCGTTCATATAATTTTAATTTAATTTTAATCTTAAATTAATTTTTAATTTGAATTTTATTTTTCATATCAATTTTATTTCTATTTTGAGTTTCAATTTTAATTTTAATTGCATTTATTTTTAATTTTAATCTTCTTTCGGTAATCTGATTTCATCCCATCAGGAATAAGAAGGAAAGAAAACAATAAGTTCATTTTGGGATTTAATATCATAATAAGATATTCTCAAAACACATTCTGAAATTTTTAGTCTTACTGATGTCTTTCATTTTCGACACCGATCTATTTGTTTATGATTCAAAAATTGCCAAATTGTTTAGATTTGCATGTTTATAGTTTCAAATCATACAATTTTGAACATCTTTTTGAAATAGGTCTAACTTAAAAATTTGCAATTCAATATCCTTCAATTTGTGATGCGTATAATTGAAAATGATATAATTTTGAAGATTTACAAGTGAAAATTCTTTAATTTTAATGATGTGTAAATACAAATTCTTTAATTTTGATGCTTTGAAAATCAAAAGTAAAGTTTTCAATTCTAAATCCTCCAAATTGAAAAAATTTCGAATGTAATTAAAAAAAGTATAGCTTTTTAAATTGTAAACTTTAAAACTGGCATAATTTTAAATTGTAAATTAAAAAAATTAAAAAATCTTCAATTATAAGGGGACGCAATAGTCAGGGGATTTCAAGAACATTCAAGTGACTTCAGCAATTTCTGCAGAATTCATTGACTTCAGGAGAGTTCAAGTGATTTCAAGTGACTTCATGCGAATTTATGTAACTTCATGTGAATTCGTGTGGCTTCATGTGACTTCATGAGAATTCAATTTACTTAAGATATTTCAGGAGATTTAAAGAGAATTCAAGTGACTTCAAGTGACTTCAAATATTTCAGGAGGCTTCAGGAGATATTATTAAAAGTGTATACCTGTCTTCCCGAGATGTCAAACCCACGCCCGTAAACTTAAATCTCCATCAAATTGCATATGACCCCTCTCCTTTGATTTTTAACCTCAGACCTGTGATCTCTGACTCTTGGTATATGATTTCCCACCTTTCATTTTTGCCTCCTCATTTTTTAGGGCTTTGTAGTCTCTAGGGAGAAACCTTATAGTCCATTATACTTTTTCCCTCGGGACTCCCCTCACCCTCAAAGATATTCTATCTCACGGGACTCCATCTATCTCGCGGGTCTCCCCTTATCTCATGGGACGTCACCTATCCCTCGGAACCCACCTCATGCTATAGGACCAAGAATAACCCTCGGGACCCCCTCTATTTCTTCGGGACGCTCTTATCCCAAGGGGCCAAACATCGATGTTGACCATTGCTAGGGGATGTTATTAGCCGTTGCTAAAGGTTTTTATAGAATGCTTCAAGGAAGTTGTATTGATCTTTACTAAGGATTTTTATTGACCGCTGCTAAGGATCGTTACTGACCTTTGCTAGGGGATGTTCTTGACCGTCTCTAAGTGTTTTTATTAACAGTTGCTAGAGAATGTTATGGAATGTTGCTGGGGGATATTATTTGCCGTTGCTAAGGTTTGTTATTTTCCGTTGCTAAGGGATGTTATTGAGCTATGCTAAGGGTTAATGTTGACCCTTGCTAAAGGTTATTTTTTTACCAACCGGGACGGTTTCATTGTCGAAAATAGAATGGGACGTGGGGTGGACATCACCAGAGCATTTTGAAATTACAAAAATATTGCATAGTTCTTTATTCACTGGGTTTATATATGTGTTTCTGTCCTTTTCCCTGGATTACTTGGTCTGAGCATATGCCGACCGACTTCAACCCTTCTTACGTCATATAGGTGCTGTCCGAGCTCCTCGTCTGACCTATAAAGGTATTACATTTTCATCTCCTCACCTGACCAAGGTATTTCTTGGAGGTCGAGATCCTTCTACCCTCCGATTTCCGACCCAAATCTAATTCCGCAATCAACCCAAAAACAACGTCGACAGGCGACGCAACAACACTAGGCAACCGCGCGGGCACAACACCCCCGCCAGTCACCCCACGACCATCGCATTACCGTCGCCCACCGCATGACCCCCACACCGCCGCTCGCTCCAAAGACCAAAATATATCTGACTCTAAAATACTATCTGATATTACACTACACTTTTAGACTCCATACGGTCACATTGCGGGCAATGAAGCTTTCCCTTTATTACAATGACAGTCACAGAGACTTCTCGGAATTTTGTTACAATAATCTTGTCCAGTTCGGGACTGGGGTAGATGGGTTAGCTCGTCGGTAACAGTTGTTATTGTCTGTTGTTAGGGAATGTTATTAGCCGTTGCAAGTTTTTGTAATGGACCGTTGCTAGGAAGTCTAATTGATCGTTGTTTTAAGGATTGTTATTTTCCGTTGCTAAAATTTTTTACTCATAGTTATTGGAGGATGTTACTGGCCGTTTCTAAGGGTCGTTATTATCTGTTACTAGGGTTTGTTATTCACCTTAGCTGGAGGATTTGATTGAGCGATGCCAAGGGTTGATGTTGACCGTTGCTAAAGGTTATTATTGTCCGTGGCTAGGGAATTAAATTGATCGAACTAAGGGTTGTTGTTGTCTGTTGCTAGGAGATGTTATTAGCCGTTGTAAAGGATTCTTTTTACCGTTGCTGGAGACTAGCATTGATCCTTGCTAAAGATTGCTATTGGCCGTTACTAGGGTTTGTTACTCACTTTTGCTAGAGGATGTTAGTGGCTGCTGTTAGGGGCTTTTATAAGCCGTTGCTACGGTTTGTTGTTTACCTTTGCTAAGTGATCTTGCTGAGCATGGGTAAGAAGTTGATGTTAAGTTGATGTTGATCGTTGATAAGGCTTTTTATTGACCAGTGCTAAGGTTTATCACTGACCGTCGCTAGAGGAGGTTAGTGGCCGTGTCTAAGGATTTTTATTAGCCGTTGCTAAGGTTTGTTATTGACCATGGCTAGGAGATGTTATTAAGCGTGGCTAGGAAATGTTATTGAGCGTTGCTAAGCATTGATTTGTGCCGTTGCTAAAGGTTTTTATTATCTGTTGCTAGGGAGTTGTATTTATCCTTGCTACGGGTTTTTATTATCCCTTGCTAGAGGATGTTATTGACAATTGCTGAAGGGTTGATGTTGCGATTTCTAAAGGTTCTTATTGTCAGTTTCTAGGGAGTTGTATTGCTCGTTGCTAAGGGTTTCTATTGTTGTTATGATTTGTTACTGAGCGGTACTGGAAGATATTAGTGGACGTTGCTAAGGCTCGTTTGTCATCTTTGCTAGGGGTTCTTATTGCTATTGACTGTTGCTAAGGGTTTTTACTAACCGCCGCGAGAAGATGTCAGTGACCATTGCTAAGGGTTTTTATTAGCTGTTGCTAAGATTTGTTATTGACTGTTACTAGGAAATGTTATTGAGCGTTGCTAATGGTTGATGTTGACCGTTGCTAAAGGTTGTTATTATTCGTTGGTAAGGTTTGTTATTTACCGTTGCTAATGGTTGTTATTAACCGTTGCTGAGAGTTGTTATTGGTTGTTGCTATGGAGTTGTATTGATCGTTGCTATGAAGTTGTATTGTTCGTTGCTAAGGGCTGTTATTGACTACTGATAGGGGATGTTGTGGACTGTTCTTTTGGTTGGTATTGGCCATTGCTAAAGGGAGTGAAAGGGGAAGGGTGGAGATTTGAACGACTTAAATGAAGTCCTAATATGCTACTTTGACCTCTGACTACAAATATTTGATCTTTTCCACTAATTTCGACTACATATAAATTAATTCAAAAAAATTAAAGATTATTTATGATTATGATCACGATTATTTTTAGGCAATGTCCACTCATACCGAGAACATCTGGCTATTCGTACCGAAATGTCGGTGTGCGTAGTCATATGCTATCTTTCTAACGTAAATCAGGTCAGATAGAATAGACTAAGTATGTAAATAATTCTCATTTTTCCTATTTCGAAGCAGTAAATTGTAAATACGTTCTCTTGGTGAAGGTGACATACATAAGTTTCATAACATTGCCTTGATATTTTTTTCAATAATACAGAAAATGTTACACAATTTCTGGTATTAAAAATTTCTATTTGTCACGTTTACCACTTCGATAACCTTTTTTAGATTCTCATCATATATGATTGTTAAAGTATTAGAATCTTCTGAAATTTCACACCTCAGTTCTTTGACGGATAATCAAGTTTTGAGACACCCTGAAGCCGAAAATCAAGTTTTGGTGACGGCTTCTGTCTGTCTGCCTGTCTGTATGTATGTCCGTCCGTAAACACGATAACTCTCTAAAAAATTAACGCATCAAATCGAGCTTTACCACACTTTTTTTGGGTCCTAAAAGAAAGAACGAATTCGTTAACCAGCATTCCTTGACCAACGGTTATGGTTTTATCCATCGAAAACGCTGTGCAAATATCGAATATTCAAATTTTATGCCAATTGACGACAGATACATGAAACAAGTTTGAAAGAAAAATTGGGAATTTTCAAAAATATCTACAATTTTTTTTAAAACCATTTTTTTATAGGCCTCGGCTTTTTACTTTTATGCATCGAAAATATTGTGAATAAATATAAAATTCTAATTTGAATTTAAACGGCAACAAATACGTAAAAAAAGATAAAAAGAAGAATTATTACTCTTCTAAAGATCTATCATTTTTCGCTTAAACATTTTGTGATAGAATTCGTCATTTTTACTTTATTTATCGAAAGTACTATAAGAAAATCCAAAATTTAAATTTTTCATCCAAACGACGCGAAATACGGGAAAAAGTCTCAAGGAGAAATTATAGCTTTAAGAAAGTCCTACAAAATTTCTTTTAACTATTTTTTAATAGGACTTATGATTTTGATTTTATTTATCGAAAATATTATTTAAAAAATCTAAAATTAAAATGTAATAAAAATGAACGGCATCCCGGATGTGAGGTTGTTCAAGTATTACGTAAACACTTACCCGATATAAAAAAAATAAAATTAAAAAATTAAAAATCTTGCATAATTTTGAGGAGGCTTGTGGGATGGCCTCAATTTTTATCGCATACGGATACATATTTTTACTTTACTAATTGCCTCTCTTATCTCGACTAAATGGCAGTCAGAGCAAATTGCATAATGATTTTCAAGAAAGATCGGCACGTGCCTAAGATCTAAAAAGAATGTCAAAACAAAAATCAAAATACTCGTTGGGTATATGGTAAATGTTCTCTAAACATTTTTTCCACTGACGTTTTCTCATTTATTATGGTTTTCTGACATCCCAAAAATATTTTTAAACCATCAATAAAGTGATCGATTGGGCCCTTTTTAGAAAAAATTGATAAAGCATTTAATAAATTTGATATGCAAAAATTTGCCTACAAAGATTTGGTAAATGCTGCCTAATATTATTTTGTTTGAAAGTCCGAAATGTTTGAAGAATACAAATAATTACTGTATCGTTTCTCATTTTTTATGCATTCTCAAGGCATTTTTCGATATTTTTAACACTTTTTTGAGTACATACGGGGTAAAATTTGCCAGGTGTCCCCGCCTGAAATTTCGTTGTCGCCTATCTTATTCAAACTCCGCCAGATTGTAGTGATAGTGGACCTCTTTAAATTCTGTGAAGGGGGCGCACCTAGTACAACGGGTTGTCAAGATACGGGGGCCCGAATTTTCGACGATTCACCCCGACTTCTAACTTTCAATTGTACATAACTCCTGATACAGTCACCCAATTTTACTTTTTTATGAGGGTTTTGAAAAGGTATTTTAACAAGGTTTATAATAAAAATAATTATAAAACGATAAAAAGATTATTTCACCTTTATTTTTCATTTTAAAAAACATTTTTGTGATTTTCTCCCAAGGCGGCATTTTTCATATTTTTTTAATTAGTATAGAAAAAAAGCTTGATTTTTTCTCTTGAAGACCATCCTAAAACGAAAATGGGATGGAAAGTATTGGTTGAGTTATAGAAGGTCATAAGAGCGCGGGTGCCCCGCGCCAACTTGCCACGGCGCTGCTGGGCGTGCTGTAGTGACTCAGTCGTTCTACTAATTGATAAAAATTATGTTTCTGCTTACGCGTAAGAAACATTCCATTTTATTTCGACTCTTTTATACTGTCAGAACAATTCAGATATCTCCCGGCCAGAAACCCCATAGATTTCACCTCAAATTATAGATCACGAAAAGAAGAGCAACCTGAACATTAAATTAAATAAAAAAATAATTTTTTAAGTAACACTGTGAGAGATAAGGGGACTCACACCAAAAAGCACCCCAAAACGTGAGAGGCAAGGGACTCGCGTAAAAAAGCACTCCAAATTGTTAAAGGCAAAGAGATTAACACAAAAAAAGTCACCAAAACGTGGGAAGGAAGAGGACTTATCAAAACTATCTACAGATGAGCAGAACCATCCACCAAAATTGTTTATAATTTCATTATTAACTATCGTTTTCCTGCAATGGAACCATTTTGATAATTTAATCAAGAAAATATCTAAATCGTTCTCCAGCTATATGAAACTAAGAATGAAATAAAATATTCGTTACACGTTAACAGAAAAATCATTTTTATCAATAATTATTAGAACCACTGAGTCACTACAATACGCCTAGTAGCGCCGTGACTTGTTGCCGTGAGGCACCCGCGCTCTTATGACCTTCTACAACTCAACCAATACTTTCCATCCCATTTTCGTTTGGGGATGTTTTACAAGAGAAAAAATCAAGCTTTTTTCTAGACTAATTAAAAAAATATAAAAAATGCCGCATTGGGAGAAAATCACAAAAATGTTTTCAAAAATTAAAAATCAAGGTGAAATAATCTTTTTATCTTTTTATAATTATTTTTATTATAAACCTTGTTAAAATACCTTTTCAAAACCCTTATAAAAAAGTAAAATTGGGTGACCGTATCAGGAGTTATGTACAATTGAAAGTTAGAAGTCGGGGTGAATTGATTTTCAGTTTTCTAACGTTATATTTTAAAAGTATATATTATAGTCTTTTCATTATAAAAAAAAAATTATTTATCGTAGACTTCAGTCTTTCCCCTATTCGCTCTTTTTTGGTCAAAAATTAACTTTTTTTGTGAATATTCAAAAATGTTTTTGAATTTTTTTTTCTTGAATGAAAAATGCTTCTTGGTTGAAAATTCAACTCTTTTGTTAAAAATTCATCTTAATGAAAATAAATTTGATCTTTTTTGATTAAAAATGCGACTTTGTGGTTGCAAATTTAATTATTTTTATGAAAATTCAACAATTTTATTAAAAAGTTATTACTTTTGGTTGAAATTTTAACTTTTTTGTTGCAAATTCCTTTTTGGTTGAATATTTAACTATTTTGGTAGAAAATTCAACTGCTTCCTCAAAAATTCTCCGATTTAGTTGATTGTTTCATTTTTCACTGAAAAATCTTACTTCGTTGAAAGTTCAATTCTTTTTGTATAAATATAGATATTTTTGGTTAAAAATGCAACTGCTTGCTTGAAAATTAATCTGTTTGGGTTAAGGATTCAACAGCTTGGTTAAAAATTTGTGTACTTCGATTGAATTCGACTCCTGTTTATTTCAAAAAAACATTTTTTTGGTTAAAATATCAACCAGTACATTTTTCGTCGCAAATTATTATTTTTTTGGTTGAAAATTGTACTATTTGGTAAAATATTTAACTATTTGTATCAGAATGTGATAAAAATGAACGCCATCCTGGATGTAAGATTGTTAATATCTTCCCTTTAGTAAAAACAATGCTGCGATTAAAAATACATTACTGAAGAAAAATTAAAAAACAAACTTTTAATAAATGTACTCAAAAGAAACGAAATAATTCCTCCGAAGAGAAGGGTCGCAATAATAATATAATGAAAATGTGGCTGAAAATAAAAGTGTAGAGCGTAAATTTGGAATATTTCATTTGTATGAGCAAGACATTTTAATTTTTATCCACGGTGTTTTATATCACATTATTATTATTATTATCTTATTATTGCAAGCCCCCTTTTCACAGGAAATTATTTCGTTTCTTTTTAGAACATTTTGATAAAAGTTTGTTTAAAAACTTTTTTTTTAATTGTATATTTTTTTATATTATAGGATCGTTATTGTAAGGTTTCTTTTCAGTTAATTTCGACAGTACAATTACATGAAGTTGTAAAATCAAAGATGGCCCAGTGAGGTGAACAAATAATAATTAAAATTAGATGATTACGAGTATTAAAAAATAAATCGTTTAAATGTTGTTTTAGAATATGAATTTGAGAAGAAAATTTAGAAAAATTATTCACAACCAAATTTTTAAATTATGACAACTTGATGGGATTGAAAGTATTTCTCTGCTCTAAATATCACTAACATTTATTTTAAAGATCCTCTCTGTTCGTTAATAACCTTCTCCACAATCGTGTATATCGAGACTCTTTAGTACATTCAATCCCGCCAAGTTGTTATAATTTAAAAATGTTGTTTATAAATAATTATTCTAAATTTTCTTCCAAAGTAAAATTTTAAAACAACATGTAGAAAATGTATTTTTAAGTATTTGTAATCAATTAATGTTATTTTTTTAATTTAGTTGGACAACTTTGATTTCACCACTTCATTTAATTGTACTTATCCAAGTGTTTGATTCGTGGATGTTTTTGGGGTTATTTCACTACTTTTTGGATTAAATATATACAAATATATTATAAATTTAACACTTATAAAAATAAGTGTCATAAAGATTTCAATTAAAAAAAATGTTACCTAGAGTCAGGAATTAATACTTAGAGTTATAGTTTAACCTGGAAAAGGAGGCTATTTGTACAGAAATTTCGATATACGAATAGCAATAATTTTGTGGTATGAATAGACACTAGAGTGTTTCAAAAATTAATTGGAATTTTTATCTCGAATTTTCATGCATATCGTCCCCAAATTTTTCGAATCCACACAAAAAATAAAAGCAACACGAAGTCTAAAATGTATTTCCTATAAGAAAAAAGACGTTTTTTGTAAATTTAATTCAGAATCGTCAATATTAGGTAAATCGAGTTGAATTTCAATATTTCTCTTCACAATTAGCTATACAATACAAATGAATAATTACTTT
>CAKNWU010083548.1:0-11120 GCA_932072015.1 Andricus quercustozae | reverse complement strand
GTTAGGGACGAATCGTGACATCATAGAACCAGAATGACTCCGGATTCATACTCAGCGACCTCTAAAACATAGGATATGATCACTTTTCATAGGTACGAATCATGTTTCACCTGAAAACAGCGATTTTCATGTTTTTTGAGGTTAGGGACGAAATCTGACGTGATGCAGCCAAGCTGACCCCTGATTCGGATTCAGCGACCCCAAAAACGTAGGGTAAGCCTATTCTGGTTTCTGGGGTAGACAACTTTTTTTTTGTGGAGCTGTGTAAGTATATACTTATATAGCCTAGATTTTTCATGATTTTAAATACTACCATTCCAATTTGAAATTTTGTATTTTTAATCACTTTAAATCAAATTAATTTTAATTTGAAAGACACTGAGTTTTAAATGTTCGATTTATATTTTAGAAAATGTTCTGTAAGTAATCTTGGTATCTGGGTATTAATTTAAACGAAAACTTTTACATACACTGTAAAAAAAGTTGGTGTAAATTTACATCCTGCGACGATAGAAATAATTCGATCGGTGTGACACATAGTGAATAAGCAGAATTCTGTAAAAATACATATTTTTCTTCGCAACTTGCGTCCGCCGTGAAGAAATACATGCAGGACGTAAATTTCTCGTCGTTGCCCGTGAAGTAATGTACGGGACGTTAATTAACACACAAATGGTCCCATCATTTGTTTTCCATATGCTTGTGTCTCGCTTACACTAATTCCTTTACATTCACGCTCCTTAAGGAGCGAGAAAGATAGATAACCTACGCTCCTTCGGTCCCGGAGTGTTCACAATTTTTCAGAGGTTATATTGTATATAAAGAGGTAGACTGTATATCAGAGGTATATTGCGTATATAAAAAATATTACATAGCATTTTTATATTATTGCCTTTCATAAATTTCCAAGTTATACACGAGCACTGCAACGCGACATAACATGCAAAACAACGTAAACAAGAATTGAAAAGAATGAAAATAGCCGAAATTCGCACCCACTAGTAAAAGGCCATTCGGGCGTCTCGGGAACTCATCGTTTGGCACGACTTGTACTCGAGAGTCCCGAATGGTCCAAAACGTCCTGGACATAATTCTGCGGCGTTCGCCCGTGCCGACTTACTCCCTCGTGGTAGAAAAGCACACATCGTGAAAATTTACATATACTCTCGTAGACTGAATGTCCCAAGTAAATTTATCACCTCACGTAAACTTTCTATGTCCCACGCTGATCAAATAATTTCCATCATCGGACGTAGTAATTTTACAGTCGACTGCAAATAGAACAACCTTCGTTCTATTTTCAGATTGTTACCTGAAGTGAAATGACACTAGATTGCAAATAAGTACTATAATATCGTAAATTAATCAGGTTATACATTGTAATTGGAAAATACACTGCACGTATAATTACTAGTTGATTGTAAATATCGCCAAAGCTTTTTTTACAGTGTACATAACAACAATTAATAATAACGAATATTTTTAGATATAGGTGTTTAAATTTATTAATTACGCCATAGCATTCAGAAAATACCATTTATTTGCCATATTATCAGATAATAACTTTTTTAAACAAATAAAAATTGTTTTAACAATTAACAGTAGGTGAAAAAATCTAACACCGATTTGAATGAAACTTCGCTATGTTGTAGAGGACATAAAAATACGAGGCACGTATATTTTCTTTCCTGCTGAAAAACATTTAAAATGGGTGAAAAACACCCCTAAATCTTACCCCCCAAAAACCGTTTTTTCAAGATATCTCCGTTTCTATGCACATTTTTTTAAAAACCAATTGGAGCTTGTTTATTATCGAACGCAGATATTATGTACAGCATTTTAACTCTCAGAGATTGCATCTCCTATTTTTTATAAGGGTAAAAATGATTTTTATTTCTCGAATTTTTGCTCTGAAAAAATGGTGAAAATAATCAAATATTTAAAAAAAATAATAGTAATCTGAAGAAAATCAAATTCTAAAGTTGTCATGTTTTAGAGTTATTCACAAACGTACATATCAAGAGGGTAAACTACCCCTTATTAGAATTTTTCACTTTTCTTTGAAAAATTATTTATACATAAAACTAAAGTAAGTATACTTAGATGTGTTAACTACAAAAATAATTTTTAAATTTTATTACAATCACAAATATAGCAGTTATTGCATTTGGGGGTTTAAACTACCCCTACGGAGTGTGTTCACACGTAGCAACGATCAGAATGTCAGTAATCGATATCAATGAAACTTTCCTGCGTTGTACAGTACAAAAAAGAAAAGATACGTATATTTTCTTTTCTGTTGTAAAACATTTTAAAGGGGATAAGCACGCCTGAAATTTACACTTCAAAAGTTTTTTTTTTCAGAATTCCTCTTTTATTATGAAATTTTTTTAAAAACCAGTTGACGCTAGTTTCTTATCGAACGACGATATTAAATACAACATTCTAAACTCCAGGGGTTACATCCCATTTTTTTATCAGAATAGCAATGTTTTTTTTTTAATTTTTCTCTAGAAAAATTATAAAATTCATTAAATAATTATAAAAATGGTTTGATTCTAAAAAAAAAATATTCTAAAGAATATAATGAATATGTTCAAAAAAACTATTACGGGGGTAAAATTTAGAGGTGCTTTCACCCCTTTAAAATGTTTCTCAGCAACAAATTAAATATACGTGTCTCGTATATTTTCTTTGCTTTTCATTGACTCCTCTCTTTCGGTTCCTTGGTCCCCGCATCAACAAAAATGCCGAGGACTGAAGTTTTAGGAAAGACGAAAACCCCAATTTACTTAAATCCAGAGTTGAGTGTACTTGATGGACTGCTACAATGCCAGCATTATCCCTGTTGAGGGAGGTTATATGGCGCGTTTGCACACTCTGTTGTGCCAGAAACACCTAGAACTTCAGTACATTTCGCATCAGTATTTGCGAAATCAAGCTGTCGACCTTTCGAAAACTGGATATGTACGCACAGCAAGCACCTCATGAGATATGATCGCGATTTCAGGACAAGGAAGAACATTAACATCCAAGTTCCTCCTAAGCCCCAAGATCAGGCTAAAATGGATGCCTCGCTTCGTGAGGATATCTCGAAGGAGTCCGAACTCTGGACCATCAATTGTTCAGTTCATGGTGCGGCGAAAGCATTGGCTGATTCAAATCGAAGGCTAAAACTAGCAATGGATCAAAAGATAAAAAGACGCTTGCATCAACTGAACAAGAAGATTGGATGGGTAAGACAGAATTCATCTAGCGTTCAATGTGTGATTGACTACATAGCATCTGGTAAGCCGCTTACGGAAAGGGCCCGAAAGTTCGCCCACGAACTGAGGATCTACCATCACACACTGAATAAGTCAAAGCTGCTGACAATCAAGCAGCACAACAGTTCAACAGAAAGAACAGTTTCTCGCTGACCCATCGCGCCTCTTCAACGATCTCCCTGTTTCTGTCAAAAATCCACCCAAGCCCGATGAGGTAGATACTTTTTGGAGAGAGATCCCGAAAACACTGGAATTGAAGGAAAACAATAAAAATATCATCCGCTTCAAGGAGCTTTGTGAACACCTCATAAAATTTGAGTAGGAATGCCCATCAATCACTCACGAAGAGGTGAAGAAAGCACTTAGGATAAGAAGGATTTTTCTGCTGCATGACCAGATGGTATCAAGAACTTGTGGTGTATAAAGTTTACTTTTACATACCAACACATGACACGCATATTCGCCCCGCGAATTGTCGAACCCAGAGAATTACAGGCCAATAACTTCTTAGAAGACGCTGTATAAGATATTCACAGCTATCCTAAACGCCAGGATTTTTCGAGAAATGTAAGAACAACGTGGCTCGAAAAAAGGTGTAGCTGGCTACCGAGAGAACCTGCTAATTGACAAGTGAGTAAAGTGACAGATGATGAGAGGATTTTAGGGAATTTGTGTGGAAGGTGTGAGTGGAGTGTGTGAGTGGAAGCCGAAGAGGTGGGTAGGGTTGTGTAGGGAGAATTGGGGAGATAAAAATTCATTTTCAGCGTAGTTATGAGGTGGGATTTAGTTAAGTAGGGAAAGTGAGGTTAGGTTTGGCAAGGGGTCGAGTGAGTTTGTGATCAGGAGTTTTGGGCCTTCGAGGGGGACAAGGGTGGATCTCGTAGTATTGGGGATGTTAAGGGAGAGAATAAGGTGCTTGCAGGGGCTGTGACGGGTTGAAAATGATGAGATAAAGGGAAAATTTGGGGCGATACGCGGCAACAGTCTTGAGAGACATCTGTCGGTTGCAGAAGGTACTGCATGGAGAGGTCCCAGTTACCGACGGGAGAGCGGGATGTGGTAAGCGAGATTGCTGGCAGTGCTGGTAGAAATCGAAGGACAAGATAATAAATAAGGAGGGGGAGATTCTAAGGGCCTGGAGGAAGGATAGAGGCTGGGCGGTGGCGAATGGCATGGAAACAGGGGACGAAGAGGGAGAGTAGAGTCAGACCAACAGCCATAAGGCGTGTGGATAAGGGGGGAGATCGGCGGAAGGCAAGGTGGGGAAGAAGTGTCGACGGGGGAGAGGGTGAGCTGAACGAGGGAGGCGATAGAGAAGTATCGAGAGCAGTTGGGGAAGGTACGCTTTGAAAGGAAGTCGGTGGAAGAGGTATGGGAGGATTTTAAAGAGAAAGTGAATGGGTGTGTGCAAAAGAAGGTACTTCGAAAGAAGACGAAAGGAATGGTGAAGCCGTGGTGGGATAGGGATTACAAAAAGATGAAAAGGAAGGTGAAGAGGAAGTACAAGCAGTGGAAAGAAGGAACTGCGAAAAGGGAGGAGTACGTAGAAATGAGGAAGGGGTTTACATTGTGTAAGAAGGACAGGAAAAGGAGAAAGATAAGGAAGAGGAGTTGAGAAGCGTTAACACAGAGGGAAACGTGTGGAAGATGATAAATAGGTTTAGGAAGCGTGGAGTGGGGATAAGCGAGAAGATAAGGAGTGAGTAGTGGAGGGAGTTTTTTGAAGAATCATTTCAGGGAGGCAGAGATGAAGGAGTTGAATGGCGAGGAGATAGAGAAATAGATAAGGAAGTTAAGCAGGTCAAAGAGGGTGGAGGGAGGGGTTAATAGTGCCAGTGTATAAGAAAGGAGATAGGAATAGGCAGGAAAATTATAGAGGGATTACGCTAATAAATACGGCGTATAAAGTATACACGATGGTGGTGGCGGAGAGGCTGCCGAAGGATGTCGAGAAGAAAGAAATATTGTCAGAGACGTAGGCGGGCTTTAGGGCGGGTAGGAGTACTATCGAAGAAGCTTTCGAGAGTGTACGCGTTTTTTGTGGATCTAAAAAGCGCGTTTCCTTCGGTGGATAACACTGGTTTACAAAAAAAAGAGGTGATGACTATTTGACAAGACCACTTTATGCGTATGTATTTTAACGCGCTGAATATGAATCCGAGGTCTATTTACCTCCATCAAGTCAGGTTCAAGGTCAAATACAGGAAAAGACGTGCAAAAACTTCAAAAACCTTTACATATGTTTTTGGGGTCGCTGAATCAAAATCCGAGGTTTATTTACCTCCACAGCTTCAGGTTCAACGTCATTTCAAGGTCAAATACAGGAAAAGCCATGCAATAAACTTAAAAAATCTTTTACATATGTTTTTGGGGTCGGTGAATCGAAATCCGAAGTCCATTTACCTCCACCGCGTCAGGTTTAGGGCATTTCAAGGTCAAATACAGGAAAAGCCGTGCAATAAACTTCAACAACCGTTTTGGGGTCTGAAGCTCGCTTGCTGGAGTTCACCAGCGACACATTTTTTGGATTCAATTTGCTAAACTCAGAGTACCCCGCACAGTTCACATTAAAATCCGCCCCCTGAAAAATTGGCTGAAATTGCAATATAACATAGCTAAAAGTATTTGACCTTGAAATGACCTCGAACCTGAATCGGTGGAGGTAAATGGACCTCGGATTTCGATTCAGCGACCCCAAAAACATATGCAAAAGGTTTTTGAAGTGTATTAAACGGCTTTGCCTGTGTTTGACCTTGAAATGACCTTGAACCTGAAGCGGTGGAGGTAAATGGACCTTGGATTTCGATTCAGCGACCTCAAAAACATATGTAAAAGGTTTTGAAGTTTATTAAACGGCTTTTCATGTGTTTGACCTTGAAATGGCCTTGAACCTGAATCGGTGGAGGTAAATGGACCTCAGATTTCGATTCAGCGACCTCAAAAACATATCTAAAAGGTTTTTGGAGTTTATTATCCGGCTTTTCCTGTATTTGACCTTGAACCTGACGTGATGAAGGTGAATAGACCTCGGATTCATATTCAGCACGTCAAAATACATAAGGATTAAGTGGTCTTGTCAAATCGTCATCACCTATTTTTTGTAAACCAGTGTAATTGACGTTCGGAGAAGGTTATGAGCCTCCAAAATTGTAGTTATGATTGCGTTGTGATAAAAAATATTGTATAACACACTGTGTGGAACTTTTTTTTCCTGTGATTGTAATAGTCGGCAGAGCCCTGGGTTTCACTTAGCCTCGGCTCCACTTCGGGCTCATAAATAACTATTGTTAGTTACGTGGGTTACTATCAGGGTGTTTCACAAAAAACTTATTTTTATTTCCCGGCGCGGCGGTCGTATCGCGGCACTAGCTTTCTCACTGTAAGAAAATACTCTCCTAATTTTTTCAGATTAAAAAAAAAATTATTTAGAATTTGCGAGTACCAAATTTACGTAAAAAGTTAGATTTTCGTAGTTTTCGACTTTTTTTAAATATGTATATTAGTTTTACAGAAATACCTTATAAGTTATAATTGTAGCTAATACAAAGGACGAAATTCTCATTTGGTGCTCAATTGGAAAAAAATTATTTTGAGCCGGTTAAAGTCATAAAAAGTACTATTTCTTAGGAACAGAGAGATATAAGAGCATAATTGTACCACTACACTTTTTTTTAAGGATTGCCAAATTCTGGGATTTTCCGCATATAACAGGGAAAAAAGATATAATAGAGATGACATTAAAAATTTTAAACCTGGGCACGAGAAAAAATATTTTTCAACAAATTCTATAATAAGGCTTTTAATGGCTTCTCTATCACTAAACTTTGATAAAATAGCAATAAATATACTCGTAAAGATAAATAAGTTACTCCTGGCTTAAACGAAGCATGCACTTGGCAAATGCTTTATTTATGCTGCCAGAGTGAATCATTTATTGATGTTACGGTTTCCAATATTATATAATATGCATAATTAGTGAGAGTTCAATTGTATAAAGCAGCAATTATTATGAATTTGTCGAATATTTGCAAGAATAGTGAGAAAAAACTTAGATAACTTCAATTTCAGGATTATCGTCCAACTATTAGTATATAACATTTTTCCTCATAAGAAAAGTGTAAATTGTTCAACTGTATGTTTACTCTGATTATAAGAACATATAAAAAATGATTTTATATAACGTAAGTTATTTTTTCTTCCTCGTATTTATGTATATTGCTATTTTATTCAATTTCAGTGATGAAGAAACCACTAAAAGCCTTCTTAAAGGAAAATTTTGTTTTAAAATATTTTTTCTGATGCCCAGGTTTTAAATTTTTTATCTCATCTCTATTATACAGTAAAACCTCCAACATTTCAACGTCCTTGAAACGTAGGGATTCGTTATTTTCAATGCTGGAGGGGGCCTCATCCTTACCGCGAGTGGGCAGTCTATTTTTATCAACGATGTTCATTGGCTGCCCCGTTCTTGTATCGATGCACCGCCTGTCGCTACTCTTTCAGACCAAAAGCGCGGGTGATTTTAAATCAATAATTAATACTATCAATAATAATACAAATAAATACACCCGACATTCCTAGAACTGCTGGCCCACGCAGTTTTTCAGCGCGTAGGGCGAGAGACGGTTGCGACTCTCGCCTCGGAAGAGCCGAATGCGCGAATACTCTGTCGCGTATTTTATGCAATATAGGTTCAGGCGGTCTCGGCTTATTGCGCAGTTAAAAAAGTCGCCGTCCGTTAGTCTTTGTTGGCGTTAGTGTTTTTGTTGGCGTACGACAATATGCCAACTAAAAATCAGTATTATAGGATCAAAAAACGACGCAAATATTTCGCGGAATAGTGTGTTTTGTGACATGACGTCGATAGGTGGAAATGCCAGCCGTCAGGAAGTTTAGTACATGGTACTGCAACTGCATACGACTTTTTGGAGAAAATCTCCAAAACGTGGAGGTAAGTTATAAAGGTCTGCATAGTAATCTTTCCAAGTGTAGAATGCATTTGCGCAATTCTGTTTCTTCATCCTTTTATCGGTTGAAGATCTTTCAGTTTCACGAAATACAAGCAACTGTCCGAAATTTGAGGTTAGAGTACCATTAACCTGACATTTAGGATATTTTATTTCATTTCGTAAAAGGTCGTGAATCGACAAAAAAAAGGGAACATGACTGAGAAAATAGATTCTACACTTGAGAAATAGTACTATTTGTACATTTATGACTTTTACGTTTATAATGTTTTCTCGAAAACTTCGTGCGACGTATTCCCATGACGTCGTGAAACAATACTCAATTCAAGGTTTCCCGCTCTTCGGGCCTCTTTTTTCATTAGTCAGTCACAGACGCGGAGGAGAGTGTAGAGGGGCCGTGGTGGGAGTTGATAGAACTACGCAATTTGAGATAACCGTATACGGAGGGCTTAAAATGTTGGGGTCTTGAAATGATGGAGTCTTGAAATGATGGACGTTTTACTGTATATTTTTTAGCTATTGTATGGGGAAGGTCCCAGAATTTTGCCAATCTTTACAAAAAATGTTTAGGGGTACAATTATGCTCTTATATTTGTCTGTTTTCTCTTTTGTATTAGCTACGATTTTTATTCATAAGATTAAACTAATATTAACATTCTTTAAAAATCATGTACTAGGAGAATCTCAGTTTTTACGTAAAGTTGATGCTCGCAAACTCGAAGCATTTGTTTAAAATCTAGAAGAATTAGGAGAGTATTTTCTTATCCATAGAAACAAACTGTTGCGATACAGCCGCCGAAAAATAAAAACAATTTTTTTGTGAACCATCCTACGGACCTATGCCATTTCTCTCATGGAAACTATTCTGTAATATTTTTCTGCTAGCTTCTACAACGAATAGGTTGGAAAGATCTATTTTAGACGATTCAAACTGTAAGAACAATATGTTTTGTCGTGTTAACTCCACAAGAATTAACGAGATAGTTATAAATTGTTGAAGAATATTAGGTCATACAATACGTCTGATTGTTCAAATTATTTTCTAATTTTTTACAGCCTTTTTTAAACTAAAGAATCGTGTCACTTATACCTATTATTTTCTTTTCGAAAACATTCACACGCTAAAAATATATTACAAATATTTGGAAATACAAGAAATATTTTATTTGACGTAATTTCTAAAATTTACTGTAAAATTACGTATTTGCAATTATTATGGTTTTCCGTAAATAAACTTAATCTGATGAGACGTATCTTGAGACGTAGGGTAGCATTGGGCGATATGGGAATAGGGGATACGATGAGCCACTCACTTCTCTCGTAAGCTATCTTTTTTTTTGTAACTGCTTTTTTTCTACTAATATCAGAAAGAATGTTATCAAATTTCTTTTGAAACAATTTTCGCCAAGAATCACTCCAAATCAGACATTGGATGTTTTTCCGCTGGTTATTTAGAAAGCATATTTATTAAACTTCAAGTTTGTCACAGATTTTTATACCCGGTAAGAAGGCTTTCATTGAAAAGTATTCGAAAATTTCCTGTTCAATGATGACGTGACAATTATTGAATCCTTTTTGACACCGTTTTTATCCTCGCGTTTTGAATCCCCATAACAGTAAAAGTTATCTCTTAAAATGAATACCTTTCAGTACCTAGTGGCGACAACATTTTTCTGCATACATTTAGATACTCGAAATCGACCATGAAATAGAACATTTTTAATCCCTTTTTAACTTGCACATTTCACTGTTCTTATTTACTGTTTTTCGAATAATAATGAGGTTAAAAGCACTTAAACACAAAGTATTAGTCATTTTACGTTGTCAAGATTGATTGATACACAGGTAGCTGTGATGAAAACTAATTTTTACAAATATTTTATCATGATTTTATATATTTTTAATTAATCACATTTAAATAAAGCAAGAGGTTCGTAATAAAGTGATGTACTGTTTTGCACAAACATACTAAATTTTGCTAATTTCATGCTTCTGAAGCGCCTTCTAATAGTTCTAATGCGTTAAACGAAAATGGCGTTTTTAATTTATTTCAGGTTACATTTGACAGTTCCGATCGGCTTTGAAAGGGAATGAAATATAAATATTTTCGCTGCTAATAAGGGATTCAAAAAAGAAGGGCAGAAACGGCATTCATAGGTATTGAAATTTGTAATACCTTTGAATGCAAGCCTTCTTACTGGGTATAATTGTGAAACAGAAATAGGTGAAATTTGGATTTTTCTTAACCCATTAATGCCTAAAGTGACCAAAATTTTTCACCGATTTCATCGATAATTTTCCTTGAAATATATACACTTAAAAAATTTGTTGGAAATCGATGATTCCAATATGGCGACCATTTAAATGTGACATAATGAGTGCTTCTGACACCGTGTGGATTCTTCGTTGGGAGTGCTTTTTTCAAAAAATACTTCAAACAAATGTTTTTCATTTCAACGAGTTATTTCGAAAATTGGTCTCAAATTCTGGGCCGAAAGTATTTTTGGGCCTTATGAGTCCCAAAACATGTTAAATAGTAGAAAAAATCTCATTTTTGATTTCAGATTCGGAATCTGCGGAAAATTTCATGTAAGAATACATGAACTCAAATTTCAATTTTTGGGCCTTACGTACACTATTGCATACTCATGTATATTTTTAGGCCTCTTGGGGTCAAGACTATGTTGAATAATGGAAATATCTCATTTCCCATTCGAAATTCAGAATCTACGGGAAATTTCACGATAGAATACCTATTTTTCAATTCGAAAATTTGGGCCTTATGTACACTTTTGCGGCTACTCGAAACTTTTAGTAGTCTTATGGGATTCAAATAATCTTCAATGATGCAAAAATTCATAGGTTCATAATCTACGTGAGATTTCCT
>CAKNWU010083106.1:0-14447 GCA_932072015.1 Andricus quercustozae | reverse complement strand
TTTTTTGACGAAATCAGGAAAATGTAGTAAATATTTTTTCGAGTTGATTAAATTTGTGAAATGTATATATTATATGTATTCTATGTCATGCCAAAATTTTGAAGAACATCCGTACAGAAATATAAAAGGCTTTGTAAAATTATTAGAATTACGATTGGACAAGGACCACAAATAAATTTATTTCTAGACTAACATGATAGAAAATTCGTACAAAATTATCGAAGTATGCAGCCATTTTTCACAATGTTTCACAGAGGTAAAAGTGTGTTTAATATATATTAACAAATATTTAAATATTTTTTTAATTTTCCTATGCCTGGAGGAGGGGAAAATAACTGTTCTCTAATTGTCGTTCTCATAATTTTTTAATTAATTTTTTTCGAGTGGAAGGAGTAATTATTTTGACATATTCCTAACATTTATCGATAAATAGTGTCCTAAATTACTTGATGCAGTCAAAAACAGTATTAACAAAAATTTGTATTTAAGTAGTTGTCATTCTCATGTCTTGAATTTTAGTCTTACTTTTCACTATATTTACAACTGAAATTGTAATATTTCATAATAAGAGGACATGGATTTAAATGAACATTTAAAACTAGCAATAATTTCTTTCAATATTAAAATTTTTTTTTTAACTTTAATACGTAATGCTGCAAAATGATTATTATAGAAACTAGTGTTTTCCTCTGAACTATTGCCCTGAAAAATAAAAAATAATGTACAAAGATTTAAGTTTTTTGTAATGATTTTATGATTTAAAACACAATTGTGCTGCTGCTCTTTTCAATTGGACTATATTTTAGTTTAAATCGTACTGATCATACTTTTGTAATAATCTATTTTTCTTACTTTATATCAGAGGTTGTTAAATTTGGACCCAAATGTGGATTAAAGCGATGCGCAATGGAGAAAACTGAAAAAATTGAAAAACAACATAACTACTAATTAAAAATGACTATTATATTCAAATAATTTTCACAAGGGGAACCTACACCCTTCGCTATTTTGTTTCTACTGGTTAGATTAGGCGGTAACGCTCCGAGTTTGTAACCGGACAGTCTGGGCTCGATTCCTGCTGACTGCATTTTTTGCCATTTTTTTTTCATTTAATGAATGGTAAAAGTGGTATGTATTTTTACATCGTGCAAATGGTTTAATAAAATGTTATACTACTCTTATTAAAAATGTATTTTCTTTATATTCATTTCTTTCATATGAAAAAATGGTTAAAAATTAATTTTTTGATCCTTCCCAGACCTTGGCGTTGGGAAGATTATTTTCAATTCCGTGAGGAAGACTTTCTCATTGATATTTTGGCCCGTTGAATCTTTACGTGTGTTAGAAATAGCAACTGAAATAATAATAGTACACTAGAAATGCCAATTGCTTAATTGTAATTGATTTATGTTGATTTTTGTACGTACCGTGATTTTTGTACATTTACTTATTTGACATTTTTTGTATCATAATCCAAACTCCATACATCATAACCTCACTCTCATCGCATTCTTGTTCGAATTTTTGCATTAAGCTGAACTTTTTTCTCCGAAATCGTCTCTGCTCTTGCAGGCGCCTTTCCTCTTCCATCGCGGAGAAGAATACTTGTCAAACACATTACAAAATTACATCAAGAAATAAAAACACAACACTTGAAAGCTCTGGCGAAGCACTGGACAGCTGTACTTGACATAACCTCTTTAACTTTAACTGACTCATACGTGCCTGGTTCCGAAGAAAATTTTCAATAGTACCCTAAATCAAGTTTTCAGAAAAAAAGCTTTCACATGCACACAACAAAACACTATTTCTGCATTCTAAAACCGTTAAAACCCTCCAAATTAATACTTTAGGCCTTAGGCAATAAGAATAAGATTTTAGGAATTTTCTGGTCG
Organism: Andricus quercustozae; assembly: GCA_932072015.1. Classification (NCBI taxonomy): domain Eukaryota; kingdom Metazoa; phylum Arthropoda; class Insecta; order Hymenoptera; family Cynipidae; genus Andricus; species Andricus quercustozae. The sequence goes on along the minus strand of CAKNWU010083106.1, from coordinate 12,552 downwards.
GGGCGCCACTAGATACAGTCAGATTCGCCATACCTATACGAAGCATGGAATTCTTCACTAGAACCTGATAGGACCCCCATAAGTTTTTTCTAGACTAGATATTCTGATAGGGGCCCCTTCAGAACCCTACTTCAAATAGGGAAAGATGGGGAAATTTCTGCACGGGTTAAATGCTTATATAAATTATAGATTCTTGAAAATTTGATCATGCTATATATGTTTTGTACAGAAAATGATTCAGTGGCTCATATTTCTTTTTTTTTCTTTCAATTTTCCCTTTCTTACTCTTCTTCATGTTTTCACGATCATTCCTTAATGATATGCCCCCCTTTTCTTCATCCTTTATACACTTGCGTTTTTGTGTCTTTCTTTAATGGAATTCAGCAGCGAATAATGTGGAAAGCTGATCGGGAGCTTTACGTTAGGCGCTTGGAGTTAAAAGATGCATCAGAAGAGGGGGTCGAGACGATAAATTTCCCGAAGAGAGCGAGGGCAGTAATTCAATTGTAATTGGCTAATCCTTAAAGCGCGACGTGCCGGAAGATGTATTTAGCCGCGAAGGTCGGTGGGCGGCTTCGAAAAATGACTCTATTACCCGCGGCCGTAGAATTAGAAGGGGCGCCAGCAACAAGTTTGCTAAACAACGGGGTGTTAACTGTGGGGCTAACAAGGGCAATCTGTATCCTCTAAGAACCACCTTATTCCTCTGCTGCTTACTCTGCTTCCACATCTAGTTCGGCCACGAGGGAAAATACGAACTATTCTTGTTTCTCACTTTCTTCCTAAGTACGTCATTCGCCCACTGTCATCAATTCCAAACAAGTGCTCCTCGCGATTTATTAGAACCCTAGCTTACTCTCTAACCAGGCATTTATCTCTGTAATCACTGATGCTTTCTACGAATTAGTGCCATTTTTCTTAAGAGTGAGAGAATTAACTAGTTAATTCTCTTTGTGTATAAATACGTGAGAAGTGGTAAAACAGCAAACAGAGATATCAGTATAAGAAATAAATTAGACTAAGTAAGCAAGAAGATTAAAAGAGATTTAACAATTGTAGTTTTTTTTTGTCAGAACATAAGTTCTATGTAAAGTAGGAGTAATGTTACTGGTCATAAGTTTGTTCTAACCTAAGAAGATGGTTATAATTTTATGACGCACTAAATGTAAAATTATTATTTATTCCTAGAAAATGTAGTGGTTTATAAAAGTTATAGATGCTGTATAAAATTAATATCTCATTGAGGCATAAATGAAACATCCTGCCTTCATCTTAAAGTATACAGTAAAATTTGCACCCCCAAACTATCGGTGTTTTGGACGAAATAGAATTCTCGATATCGATACAGTCTTCCTGATCTTTTATCAGGTGGCCGAAGAACTAAAGAAATAAAAGAACTGTCGAAAAGTTTTAAGATTAGCGCAAGTGGTCGAGGTTCAGCAACCTACATGCAGTATACATCGAAGAACAAGGCACGGGGAACTCATAAATAATCGACGCGCCAGGGCATGACGGTGGTTTTCACATGAAACATTGATCGGACAATACGGACGTTAGAGCTTGTAATGAATATATATAAATATAGTAGACACACAAAAATCAACCTTACTGAATCGTTTTCTTTAGACAACGGAAACCCAAAAGATTTCCTCAACTTGAATACCGAAAAAAAGATTTTCTCTCTGAGAAATAAATGGCCGTTTATTTTGATCATACTTAATTTCATTTGAACATACTGTAACAAAATATTAGTATAATTATAAACATGTTTAATAATATGAATGAACCACACCAAAAAGAAAAGTGGTTGATAAAATTAGGAAAGAATTTCGTAGCAATTCGCAGTAAGAGGTTTTTTTCAAGTAAGTTTTATTGTTTCATGAGTTTTTTAGAGTAATGTTTGTTGTTTTGTAAAATTGAAGGACATGGCATTTTTTTGGTTCTAGGGTGACATATTTGGAGGCCTAAACAGTGGTCTGCAAGATGGCCTGCTTTCTAGAGCGGAGGCCTTGGCCGCGGACTTAGGAAAACACAATGGGGGCACGCCGATGCCCTTAAAACACGACCCCGTCTCTGTCTATCATCATGGAGCCCACATGCCAACCCCCCATCCCAATAATCGGCCACATCATCAGGTACAATCACACCTCTTTGTGAGTGCGATTGAAAACTTTTTATTATTACTTATTGTGTCTATTATCCTCTATTTATCATGCATGATATTGCCCCTCCTCGTAAAATCCTTTATTATACATGAATCAGTTTAGCAGTTTATGCCAGTCTTGTCCTATATGCCAAGAATAAAATTTTAGGGAAATTACCGATTTTAAAATTAAAGTAATTCAAATTTATTGAAATTAAAGTACAAGATAAGGAGACGTATTTTTTCAATTTCAAATATTCTGATAGACATAGCTACATAAATTAGATGTACAAAACTTCTATTAGGTATTGCAATGCTTTCAAGTGGAATTCCAGTAACGAAAATTTGTAATTGTCAAATTCTGAAGCATTGGTAAAACCACTTAATGAGAATTGAATTGAAGAAATCTGACTCAACTCATCTCATCGCGTGAGTCATGAATCGAATATTACGAATCGACTCAAGTTTAGATTGAATCGAATTTTTCAAAACCCACTCCATCCAGTTAAGATTGAGTACAGTTTTATTCATACTTTTATATTAAAGCTCTTTGCTGGGCGTGATGCATTAAAATTTATTTAATTTTTGTTTAAAGCTACTAAACTATGTGAACGCATCTTTATATCATAATTCAGATTATTCATTAATATTAAATAAGAACTAATTATTCAACGATTTGCAGACAATCTTTTGGAAAAAAATTAATAAAAAGTAAAAACCGATGAAACATAATTTTTGCACATGAAAATTATTCTTAAAATCTCATTAATTATTATTATTTATTATTGTATCTCTCTGAGAATCTTAATGAAGAAATGAAGCTTCAATTAATAATAATAAATTTTTTTCTCCAAGATAAGTGTTACAAGAATAAGTAGTGCGCTTTTTAAATCTTGCTTGGAAACAATAAAGGAGTTTGGAGATTTTTTATTGGCGAGAAAAAGTGTGTATTTAGTTTAGAGCTTAAACTAACGAGCAGGTAATATATTACTGATAAATAACATTGTTGTGAATCATGCAGCAACCATATTTAATCAATAAAAGTTTCATTCAATCTTAATAAATAATGGCTCATTTTGTCATGTAAAACATTCTTTACATTATACTCGATGAAATTTGATAACAATAATTTTTTTATAATTTGTTGAAAAATAATCAATTCTATATCGTGATTGAAAAAAAATTAAGATTGTATATTATAAAGAGGTGTAAAAAACAATAAAGGTCAAATAACTATTGTTATAAAAATAATTTTGGTAAGAAACTAATTTTTGCTACAAATGAATATTGCTGCTTCTTTAAAAATGCACTGAAATCGATTGCGGTTATATATATTTTTTTTATTTTTTAAACTGTTTTGCAGTTTGAAGTTAGATAAATGTGTCGAACCAAAAACCGACTTATTTAATATTTCCCTTGGCCGGTGATTCAGTGAAATTCGATTCAATCTAAACTGCAGCCTCGGATCGAATTTTTTCGAATCGATCACAACTTGAGTCGGTTCGAAAAGTTCGACTTATGACTCACGCACTGAGTCAAGTCGGATTTTTTTTTGATTCTAAAGAGCTAGAATCGGTTTCGAATTATTTTGCACATCACGAATAATAAGTGATCACGAAACGTGACACTTCTTATAACTAAGGTTTCACCATGATAATTCCAGATCGATGCTTAAACTAAGGGAGGAGGTATCACTGCTTGTGACTGAATATATATTTCCGCAAAGTTTGTCCCAGTTATAGAAAATCTTGTAAAACCTTGACCTACTGAAAATGGGGTAATAATGGATCAAATAGGTTTTAATTTTTTTTTTCGGCGGCTATAGTGAACTTTTCGAAACATTGCACTAGGTCAATTTGCAGCGTGAAAGGTACTCTATATTGGACTATAAGTGTGACAGCTTTATTGACATTACACGAGGAAGTCAGAAATAATTCAAAAATAATCACGAAGGCAACAAATCGCAGAAGCTTCTACTTGGATCTTTTAGAATCAAAAATTAATATAAAAAATATTCGAAGGGGACGTCGAGAAAGTACTGAAAGTGCCTATAAATATATGACATTCATTGGAAATTAAATGTTTTAGGCTTTAATCTTTATAGCCACGAATAAAAGTCTTTCAAAAACTACATTACAAATAATATTAACTTAAAGGAAAAATATAAGAAGTATTAAATTCAAATTTTCAAAGTATTCTCCTTCCTATTACCTCCAAAATGTAATTTTTTCTAAACATACCTACGTATTCTTAAAAAAATAGAAAGTAAAATTGTTTTTATTACTATACTCCGCATTGCCCAAACAAAGATTTCCATATGATCTGGATCCAAGAAAAAATTTTTTCGACCGAATTCAGTTCAAATCGGGCAGGCTGCGCATGCTGAAGTCAGGGAATCGTTTTTGACAGAATACATTGTTTTTCAAACGATTTTAGACGACCTATATTTCACCGATTAGACGAAACAATTTTGTTGATCGAGTTATTAGTATTAAAACTTTTGAAGATGGTGATGCAGTTTATAAAAAACATGTTGAAATTTTTTTTTTACATTGCAGTATCTAAACCAAAATTGATATTTGCCTTTTCTTATTGATTCTGATAGTAAAATACTGACAAAACGGCGGCTGTTCTTCTGAAAATCTTTAAATTAAATTTTTTCAAAATGGATATTATTATTTTATTTTGTTTCGTTTTTTTTTCTAACATTTATCGCAAAATAGTTTATCTTGCGCCCATGTCTTGAAGAAGAGAAAATTAAATTGATTTGAATGAAAAATAAAGATTCGTATGTTTTTGCAAATAACAAAAAAAAGTGAAAAGAGAAAAGTTTTGACACTTGAAAAATTCTAAAATATGAATAAAGTCGGCTATAATTGTATTTTTCTTGAAACAATACAATGTTTAAAACAAATTTGTTTCCAATAGTAGTTTTTCATTTCAAATTTAAAAATAAATATTGGAAAATTTCATTTTTTTTTAGAAAAATACAATTATAGCCGACTTAATTTTTACGACAATTTTGAAAAAGCAGAGTAACAAAACAATTTCGTTAAACAGTGATCAAAAATATATTATTATCTTCTGCATCATGTCTTTCATCGTATTATTAATATCGCCATGAGTCTAGTAAACAGTGATTAATAATCTTCTATGGCAGATAATCAGCAATTTATGAAGGGTGTCGAAATTAGAGTCCCCTCCTCAAATATTCTTGAATCTATACATCATTATCAGAGAATCTACTTGTGCTAGAGTCTATAGAACTTAAGAGTATAGTCACTGGTCCGGAAATCCGGGGGCTTAAGACCGCAAAAGAAATGGGAAATGACCGAATTTATTATTTTGAGCATTTTTTTAATACTTAGTTTTTTCAGAAAAATCTTTCCAATCACTTGAAATAAAACTTGATATCATATGAAATAATGTGAGATTGAACGAGTTCATGTTTACGATCCAATTAATAATTTTACAGAAATTTAGTTTGAATTTTCAAATAAAAAAATAGAACAAAAGATTCTAATCGATTAAAAAAAATGGCTTTCTTTTTTCAAATTCCAACCTATTAATTTTGTTCTCTCAGCTCAAACAATTCGATTATTTTATCAGTTTCACTCCGCCCTATCAAACACTTAGGTATACTTAATTATTTCCTCCTAAAACTCAAAACTTTTTAAATCCTCCCAAAAACAACTATCTCAAAGAAATTTGTTTCTAACAACAGATTTGTTAATACCATATTTACTAAAGATGTATGTAGTAGACCCAACCATTTATTTCAGTGACTCTTGAGTAGAATCCTATCATCAACAATCAAATCTTCTCTAGTGTTCTCCTAAATCGTAAAAAAATAGAATAATACCCCACGTCAGAGCACATCTCGAGTGATTAAATCCTCACATGCCCAACCAACGAGGTGAACCGGCAATATATTCATCGAAAGGGCGTCATTGTCAGTAAATTGCGAATAAATAGCTAGGTCCTACGAATCATAAATATCGACCATACGGTGACACCGACTATATTTGTAAGCACATTCACTCGCCATCCATTAAGTGGGTGTCAACCCTATCCTGGACCTCGTTTTCTCTCTTTCTCTCTCTCATTCTGATTCCTTCTCTCTTTCATATATATTTCTCGCCCTCTCGCACACAGATGGTCGAGCAGTAAGTGTCGCATAAAGTCTGTTTTTATTCGCAACGCTGACGAATTCAATAACGCGGTTCGGTTCGTATGGGACCGTGTAACTCGTTCCGCGTTAGATGCACGGACGCATGTAACGAGTTTCATATGGACGGGGAAGACCAAAAGGAAAGGAGAAAGTAGGAGTGAGAGGGGCTGCTAGAGAGCCAACTAACCCTACCGTCATGTCAGCGTAATGATGAAATATTGTAGGGCACCTTCTCCCCCTTTGGATGTAACTAGGTATATGTATGTGCACATATATATTCACGTGTATGTATGGTGAGCCCTTCGGCCACTTCGTGTTTGCCATCGAGACACCCCTTGCAATTTTGATGTAACTACAGGAGAGTCCCGGGCCTCCCCGAATAACCCGAAATCGCGCTTTCAGGGTTTCCCAAGCCACACCTATAGGTTCTATCTCTTGCCGAGACCCTTCATGTACTTTACGTCCTCTCTTGTAGGAGTTTAACGACACTCTGGATGAACATTGTCGGGTATTATATATTCGGCTCGTTATAAGCGAGAATCAGGTGATGAGAATTATTATTGTTAGTGTTATTGTTATTATTATTAGCACCCTTGATTGTGGGAAGCTAAGTGCATTCTGATATGTGTACTAGGGTGATAATGAAAAACTTAAATATTTTGTTTTAACTCGGCCCATCGCTTCAAATTTTTACTTTTAGCAAATAAATGAAAACGTGTTTTTTGTTCCTTAAAATGAAAATTGCTAATCTATCCTTCAAGGCAATTTTAATTATATAACCTCCAAAATATTTTATTAATAGAATATAAAATATATAATAACTTAATTTTAATTTTATAATAATATAAAATTTAGACTCTTATTGAATCAAAATACATCTGATTTTAAGAAACGATTTTTATAATATCGACGCCTCCATTCCATACCGCTCCACATCCTCTTTGGTTGCTATAACTTCAGGTCCCAACTTCTATATGCTTAAATACAGAACCTGAAGTTATACACCTACCAAACGCGACGTGGAGCGACATGGAATGGATGCGTCAATATGTAATATGTAAAATATTATTGTATTCTAAAGTACCACCCCTTAAAATTATACCTTGTTGACAAAAATTCATCCCCCATTTGTTATTTTTTTTATAAAATTATTTTTGGCCTCCCATAGAGCTTTAGAAAAGGATGAATTCTCTTTTAAAGAATGGTCAATATTTTTGATTAAAGAAGACAAATTACGGGGTATTCTTTCCAATAGCTATAATTGCATAGTGTGAGTTATTCTGAGCAATTAATTTTAGGTATCTTAATATCAAGAAATTGTAAATATACCTACTTACCGCTTTATATTTACATTGTCGGATGTCAATATAATGAATAATTGTCCACTTTTTTACATTGGATCATTTATTCGCTTTTCTACTATTACTTGTAAAATATAATAATTATAATATGTAACATTTTACAGGTTAGGTTTTCTAACAATCGTAAATGTAGGTATTTTAAAAATCTCACCTCGTAGAATATTGTAGCTTCTAGAAAATAAAATTATCAGAATTTATCAGCTTAAAAAAATTTAGTACGTATTTTTTCTTGTTACAATGCAAAATATTTTTAAGTAATATAATTCATTTGCTAAAAGTAGACATTTGAAGGGATGGCCCGAGTTAAAAAAAAATATTTAGGTTTTTCATTTTTGCTTTAATGTGTACTTTCTCTATGGTGTATAAGATTCTTCGACAACAAATAAAAATTTTAATTCTTCAAACCTAGAGTAAATCACTCGGGTGGCCCAAAAAGCAAAAAGTTACAAAATTTTATTTACGCCTTTCCTCAGTTTTGTTAGGTCCCAGAAAAAAGTGAACACGTGTTTTTTCTGTAATCAGTTAATATTAACCCATTGGGAAATTGATAAGTCTCGCCATTGGTCCAATGTTGGTAAAAGCTTGAGGAGTCTACAATTCCTACTGGGAATACGTCCAGTCCTTGAAGTTTACCATAGGAATCATTTGGACAAAATACATATTTTTGTCAATTCTGTCTGAAACGTCGACATTTTGATAGCATCAGACGTGTTCTTCATAATCTGATAAAAACTCTTCCAGGAATATGAAATCGTCATCAATTTCTTTTCAAGACCCCTAAACCCTCTTCACGGTACTTCATAAACCACCCCATGAAAGTGCAATGAGAGTTTAGCGGAATACTGGACTTAATTATTTATTTGTTGCAATTTTTTCATACAAAGGTCTCATAAATGTATAAATTAAAAGACTGTATGTACTTTTTAATGGTTTAAACCATTTTTATCTGGTCCAACAAAACTACGATTTTCTATCTTATTTCTGTTTGAAGTGACATTTTAAACCTTATTTATAGTTTGAACACTAAAAAAATAAATAAAAACCAAAACTTGTACTCCTCTCATTCATCAATTAGGCCAAGTATTAAAAAAAGTTAATAATTCGCGATATTCTGAGCAAAAATTAATTGTTTGATCAAATAAAAGTTGTTCAAAAAATTTCACTGGGAATCTTATTTAAGTCCGGTTTCGGGTATGCCCCTAAATGGCCTTGACTTGAAGCCCACACAACATTCGCTCGCTCAGAACATAAACAGTCAACCCTCTCTCGACCCCGCGGGCTTCGAAACCGCTACGGCAACAATTCTCGGAATTACTTAAATGGGAGGGACTTAAATAAGATTCCCAGTGTGATATTAAATTGCAAAAAGTAGGAATTATTAGGAAAAAGTAATAAAACTTGTTGAAAAGTTTGCCAAAAACTGCAGTTTTCTAGCCTTTCCGCATCAGATGTTGCATTTTAACAATTTCAAATTCTTTAACCAATAAACAAACAAAGCAAAAAGTTATACTCTTCACATTCATTAGTTCGGGCATAAAATTCAGGAAACACTACTAATTCGCGATATTTTGAGCAAAAATCAATTGTTTGATCAAATAAGAGTTTGAAAAATTTGCCAAAAAAACTGCGATTTTCTAGTCTTTCCATGTCAGAAATTGCATTTAAAGCATTTCAAATTGAAGTTTTTTCAACAATAAAAAAACAATTGAATAAAAAATGTACACTCTTTACAATCAACGTCCCGGCCGTAATATTCAGAAAACACGACTAATTGGAAATATTCTGTGAGAAATAAATTGTTTAAGCAATAAATAAATAATTAGCAACTATATAAAATCTTGGTTATTATTCTCTCATAAGAATCTATGCAAAAAACGGAAACAATAAATAATTATGGCCCTTATTCCGCAGAACTCTCATTGCACTTTCATGGGGTGGTTTTTGTGTCACCATAAAAGAGGTTAAACAACTTAACGTGAAGAGGACGCTTGACTTTATTATAATTTGCATGTTTTACACAAGTTTTACAAAAAAAATGTTTCTCTATCACACAAAAGCATCAACCTTTCTTTTATAACCTAATTGGATTAAAAGCTGCAAACAGTTGACAACTATGTTGACTACTACATAGTGACAAGTACAATGTAATTCCTATTGGGAGACTTCAAGAGCTGGGTGGCGCATCTAAATATTAATTGATTAAAAAAAACACGTGTTCATTTTTTCTGGGGACCTAACACGACTGGGGGGAGCCGTAAACAAAATTCGAAACTTTTTGTTTCTTGGCCCACTTTTTTCATCTCTGTAGGGTTTCGTAGGCGAAACACTAAAAGGAGGATGATGAGAGCAAAGGGATGAGAAGAGCAAGAGTAAAGGAGAGGGAATGATGGTAAAAAGAGTGTAATGTATATGGATTGAGGAGGAAAAAGAACACAGCATATAACGGAAGAGGAGTAGAGTAGAAGAGGGAATTATGAGGGCAACGGGAAGAGATTGGCAAGGGCAAAGGGAGAGGGAATAATGGCCAAAAGGGAGGAAGTTATAAGGTTTGAGGAAGAAAAGGGAAATAGAATAAAGAGGTTTAGGAGTAGAGTAGAAGAGGTGTAAGAATAGTACTAGGGGAAGAGGGGATGCTGAGTGTGAACGGAATTTCGCAGCAGATACGACAAGGTAAAAGGGAGATAGGTACATGGGTAATAGGAAAGAGGTAGTAATTAGTAGAAACAGATTAGTAATTGCATTTCAGGATACAAGGGGAAAATAAGGTTGATGGGTAAGGGGTATAGAGGGAAGTGAGTGAAGTTAGGGGTAAAAGGATCTAGGGTGAAGAGGATAAGTGTAGATGCGATGGGTGAGAATTAAAAGCCGCATGGGGCGTGAGTGGGTGTCTTAGAAGAAGAAATAACAAAAAAATAGTAAAGTAAAATATATAATTATTTAGAAATTCTCTTTTCGAGTTCCATAAATATAGACAGGTTAATTAGTAATTTTCAGATAATATGAAAAATTCAGTTTCTTTAATCCTTATATCGGATGCGGTGTATTAAAAAATAATTGCAGGTTGTACACGTGTCGGAGAACCACGCTCCCGGTATGGAAAAAATGCGGAGGTGGCTCATAAATAATTTGTAAGAGGTCGCTCTTGGCGGTGGTTCACGCTGGTGACGACGCTCACGGCACGTGATGCATAATTATGCACGGCAGTCAAGCACACCTGTATTTTCCGCGCTTCTGTCCATTTCACTCTCTCGTCCCTCTATTTTGATATTTAATATACTTTCACTGTGAAAGTCGACTTCCTAAATTTGATGAATGCTAAAATATCAATTTAGAAATTATTCTACCTGGATTTTTCGCAATCGTAATTGAACTTAGCTTGAACTAATAAACCATGATTTTCTATAGTAATTTTTACTTAGGCTATGATTTATTATAAATTATTTTCTGCGAATAAGTAATCTCGGAAGTAGGAATATTCAAATCAACTTGCTGAAGTGAAACTAATTTAATTTTCATTAACTATCACTGTTCAGCGTGCAATGGAGGGTGACTTGAACAATTATTCGAGTTTAATCGGGCATGCTTTGGACCGTACTGAGCTTAATCTTATAAAATAACATGATTCCATTTGAATGAGCGTAAACTTCCCCTCTTGGAGGCGCGTGCCAGTGGCTAGAGGGTAGCTGGCGAATCCCTCGGTTATAGAGTGGATGAGAAAGAGCAATTCAGTTATTAAACTTAGCCACTAGTATGGCGCGGTCGGGAGAATTGAGCAAATCAGAGAATTGTTATTTATATCTGCAATAAAATGAAGTAATAAGTTTATAGCCAATTAACTTCTTGCAAGTCATTTCGAAAGACTTTTATGATTCGGTACCTCTTAAAACTTTCTCAATTAAAGTCCTCTTCTAGGACCATTCTAGGTTTGGAAAAAAGTCTTGCAAAATTTTCTCTGATATTCTTTGGAAAAGTGGTTGAAGTTAGTTTGTAAAACTGTAGTTAGCAATCATTTTTCTAAACATGTATCCCATCCTACCACCATCACCTTCCTAATTAAAAATATTTCTATATTTATCTTCTGTATTTTTGATATGTCAAATATGTTTCCTTATTGCCAGGTTGGAACGCTCGTCTGTTGGTAGAGTTCCCGTTTCTTTAAAAATAAAAAACCTTACTTAAAAAAATATTAAATTTAAAATGTTGTATCGGCAGAAATAATAGATCAATTTTTATCAACTATTGCTATTAGTATCATGTTTTAAACTCCAGCTATTATTGCTACAAACTTGTTTTTGCTTAAAGTTGCAGCTGAAAGTCAATGTCATTCAAAGTAGAAATCTGAAAAAAGTTAAGGCATATTGTCAATGACATAAACTACTTATCGTCATGTAAGTTATTGAATTAAAAGCAGTTCGCTTCAATAACTACTGTTGTTGAAACAATCTAAACTTCTTAATCTATAATTTGTTTCTGCAGTAGGCTATACTTGATATAGTTGATTTTTAGACTACTTAATATGTTTTGCCAACAAGTTCCTTCATAATTTAAAAATTCAAGTATTTGGAATCATCTAGTTTCAGACTGATTCACCAATTTATGATTTCGTACATATTTTCTAAAAAATTGACCGTTTGGACACTTAGGATTGTTTAACGCTTCTCGTTCGATCGCCGATGTTGAGCAGAGTGTATTTATCAGATTTTCAGCTGTCTTTAGTCTTGAACTAATACTAAATTATAGTAAATTCTGTTATTATTCTGTTCATTATACTGAAATATTTATATAATTTATATATTTATATATTTATAATATTTATACTCGTACATTAGGGTGGTCAAAAACGCATTGGAAATTTTTATTGCTGAATTTTAATGCTC
>CAKNWU010082868.1:0-13045 GCA_932072015.1 Andricus quercustozae | reverse complement strand
GTAAACATCTTAGACCTCGATATGGGGAGTCGCGCCTGATTCGAGTGAAACCATGTGTCAAAAGTGTAACGCAAGCCTCTGACACACACGATGAGTCATGTGTCACAGCTATTCTCTCCCCCCTCTCTCTCCCTCTATAAAAAAAATTGTTATTCCGAACTTCTTGATATTTTTTGGAAATATTAAAATTTGATGTTTTTTCAAACAACATCTAGTAAAATTGACACATACTGCCTTTCATGTATGCCCATACAGCGGGTACTTCTATTACCTTTCATGCAATAATTAAAAGAAAATTTACAATTTATTATTATTAAAACTTGAGTACTTGTTCAACCTATTCGAAAATAGATGCCTGATGGAAACTTTTGCACGGCATTACGTGTGAGAGAAAATAAATTTTTATACTCCTAAATGTACGTGAATTATTACATGCTTTATGTAAGATTTCAATTTCAGTTAACGTTTATCGAAGAATTTTACGCATACATCTGTCTTGGGTCGTGGTTTATGATGCACGTGCTGTTTTTGTTAGTCTTTTACTATTTCTATCATTTTATCTAAAAGCTAACTTTCTAACTTTTAACTATAAACTATTTATTACAACGAAAACATGTCAATACAACTTACTCCAATTTTTAAAAACCCACAATACGTAAACCTCACAGGTAATGTTTACTACCATTTTTTTTGAAAAGGACAACCGAAGCGTAGTCGAAACGTCGCAATATCATTTGAGGGATCCCTCAGTCTCATAAATTTTGACCAGTAGTCAGAAAAAAATCCACTCTTCTGGTCAACACAAAGAACACCTACTATTGTACTAAAAAATGAAGTTCTCAATTCCTCTGTTGTCTTTATTTATTATCTGTGAGTATTATGTACGTATATAAGTTTAAAATTTGAAATATCTAATACATTCCTTGCGACGTAGAAATAATCAGAAATTCTGCATTCTATACTGTAAAAACAAGATGGACAATAGAATTTTCGCGTAATCACCCTTTTTCAATTAACCAAAAATTCGGTATTTTTCTTAACGCATACACTATCGGTATTGAAGTATTTAAAGAAATTGAAAACTTTAATGTTGGTCATTTTCAAGTAATGGGAAAAATTACTTTGAACATTAATATTGCTATTTAAAAAAACATACATGAACTGTATCTTTAAGCATATTTTTTAAATAATTTTTTTGTCATTGTACCACATAGTTCAAAAAAAAAAATTTATTTTTAAATGAATTTTTAGAATGTTTGTTAAGATATTGCCACACTTTGTGTTACAGAAAATGTAACAAAAGTAACAAAAAATTAAAATTCTTGACACCAACCACAATTTCCTTCTTCAAAACTTGTTGACAAGATTAAAATAACCCAACTCCTTCTCCAGCAACAAAAGTCACCCCTTTCGATTCCTCCAAGAATTTATGTTCCAGAATTTGTAACACAACTAACAAAAAAAATAAATATTTAAGAAACCTGTCAAAATTTCTTGCTGGAAAATTCTTCACCGAGATTCAAATAACAAAACACATTTTCTTGAAACAAAAATCACCCTTTTCGATTCCTCTACAAATTTCTGTTTCATAAGTTGTATTAACACAACTTAAAACTCGAGAAAAACATCAAAATTCCTTTGTTGAAAATTTTTCAGCAAGATTAAAACACCTCTTTTAACAACAAAAAAATCACCCTTTCTGATTCCTTTTAGAATTTCTCTTACATAGCTTTTAATAAAAGTAACAAATAAAAGAACTGAAAATTCGAGTATCTCAGCAAAACATTCTTGAAGTTGGTAAGATTAAAATATCACCTTTTCTAATAACGAAATTCACAATATTTTATTCCTTTCAGAATTTGTGCTGCGTAACTTGTATCAAAACAAAAAAAAACTGAACATTTACGCAAACTAGAAAAATGTCTTTCTGGAAAATTCGTTACCCAGATTTAAATAACCAGAAACATTGACCAAAAAAAGTTACCATTTCGGTTCTTCTCCGAATTTCTGTTACCCAACTTGTAACAACACTCCCAAAAAAAATCTCATCACTCGTGAAACCCAGAAAACTTTCTTTTTTGAAATTTTGTTAGCAGGATTAAATAATGCAAAACCTTTTCTAACAATCTAATTCATTCTTGTTGACTGCTCGTAATGATTCTGTTAGAAAACTTGTAACAAAACTAACAGAAGATTGAACTTTTAACAAAACTAACAAAAGGACAAACGGAACAAAAGGAAATCCAGCAAAATTTATTTCTTGTAAATTTGTTGCCAGGATTAAAAGTAAGGTTTTTATTACTTTTTTGGCAAGTTATGTAACAGAAACTCTGAAAGGAATCAAATAGGGTGACTTTTGTTGATAGAAAATTTGTTTTGTTACTTAAATCAGACAAAAGTTGTTTTGTTAGTTTTATCTTGTCAATAAATTTTAGGGAGAAGAGTTTATAATTTTAAAATTTGTTGGAGGTTTGAAGTTTGTGTTTTGCAATAAACAATGGAAGAGCGACTATTCGACGTGCATGTACAATTGGTCTCGCTTCTCATTGGTTGATTATGCCCAGCTTTGAAACTTTTTTGTGTCCAAACTAAGCTTCGTGCAGCTTTTAGCTAGAGGACCTTTTTTTTATTTTTTGTGTACTATTACATACTTCTGGTTGTTTCATAAGTGTTGAGACACCCTATGTGGCATGTTTACATTTTCGTTAGGTACCTGCAGTCATTTTAGTAGTTGAGTTGGCAATTTCGTGACACATGCCTTATTTTTATAATTAACAGGTTTTTCTGGAAACAATTTGGGCCGTAAAGTAGAAATAATGGAACCTATTAACTCTGCTCTATTAAGGCAGTACAGTTCAGTTTGCTATGTAAACGGTAGACGTCCCGGTGCTGAGAAGGTTGATTTAATTGCAGCTTATCGTATATTACAAACAAAAATAAAAGACACAGCAACGACTAAAAGACTGCAGCAAAAGATTTGATGAAGCCGATGTGCCTAGAGAATAACAATATAAAATTCTTATCACAAGATTTGGTCAATACTGTCTGCTATTCAAAAAATCAAGCATCACAAATTCTAAACGATCTTGTTAAAAATATTTGTGACACGATTTTGAAACTGTAAGTTGCATTAGAATCCATCTATATATTTGACATCAAAACTTTCAAGATTTTATTTTTGAGGCTTACAATTTATTTTTAATTATGAATTTACCAAAACAATTATATTTTTTCAGGATTATAGGTGGGGGTCCAGGAATTGAGTTAGTCATTGGTAATAACTAATGAGGAAGAACCTTCAGGATACTAGTTAAAAAAGTATACTGTTCACATCACTTTATTGATGTAAAATTGAAATAAAGATTCTTAAATATATTTTCCGCCTTTATTTAAATATTAATGAGGTTCTGGGTTTTAAAAAAAGCTAGGAAGCCACAAGTTTTTTTTAACTGTGAGGGAAGAGGGGCGAGGATAATTATAAAATACATTGCATATAAATTTGATTAATTTCGCTATAAAATAAATTAAATATTTTACAATTTTAAATTTCAAAGTGTTCGAAATTCAAGAATTAAAAAGTTGTAGGGATTTCAAAGTAAAATGTTTTGAAATTTGTATGAAAGCATAATGACCCCACTTTATTTGAAATTTCCACTGTCAACCATGCTCTCTCTCTGTTATGAATATTAAAATAAAATAGATGTAGAAAATAATAATATTTATATTCTCATTTGATAATCATACGTTTGCATTTTTTTTATTTTTTTTTTTTTTGAATCCTTCTATTTTACGTTCAACTCATCGCCAAATCTAGACCAATTTTCCTAAAAATTGAGAGTAATTATTATATAAATATAAAGTCCTGTTCTTTAAACTGCGACCGAAAATTTCAACAAACGCTACATAATTATCAACTCATCATAAAAAATTATCACTCATGGAATAGTAATTTTTGCGAAACTAAAATAAAGATAGTAGTAATAAGCGAATAAACCTTTGCAATGTATCATAAATAAAAATTAATGTTTAGATTCTGAAAATTTGAAAAGCTGTTGATAACAAATGAACGTAAGAAATGGAATCTCCTATTTATTGATTTGCGAACATTTCTATCTCAAGAGCAAATATTATTCACGATTGCTAAGCAGTTATATAATTTTTTTTCTCTTTCGAAATTTAAAACGGATCAAATCGAGCTTGGAGACAATTTTTTTAGATTCTAAAAGGTAGAATGTGTTCGCGAACAAGCGACCCATTTTACGCCTAAAGATACTCTTCTTTTTACCATTGGTTAAAAACTAAGAAAAATGAAGAAATTTGAAAATTTGTATTTTCAAATTTGAAATTGCCAGAATTGTCAGTCCACTACAAAAATCGAATTAAAAAGATACCTCTTACTTCTCGTGGTCATCTCCGAAAGCAAGTAAGTTAGAAAGATTGTTGAAAAAAGGTTAGAAAGTTAGAAAGCTTGTTACATTTCGCGTGAATTGAGCACTACTTGAAGTATTTTGGATAATTAAGCTCAGAGGCCGAGATATCATGTGAGAAAGAACTACCTATTTTTCGTTTTTTCACCAATTTTCGATTATCAACTTTCACTTTCTGCATGCTTCAGTGAAGTGAACGAAAAAATTGAAACTTTGCTAAATCAAAGTTTAAAATCTCCTCTCTGAAATGGCACCAACAACATGATGACAGAACCGATTTTCGTATTGGGCACGCTGCCACATTTTCCATACTAATTCGAGAAATAGTAAATATCTCATTACGTTATTGGTCTCATTTTAAAGAAAGAGATGTTAAACTTAAATTTAGCAAAGTTTAAATTTTTCTATTCACTTCCCTGAAGCATGCAGAAAGTGGAATTTGAGAATCAAAAATTGTTCGCAAAGGGAAAAGCTTTCTAATACAGTCGTTGCGAAATCACCCTAAGCACCTCTTGCGAACAGGAAGAAAGCGACACTAAGACGAATGTCCGAAAACAAATGATGGCGATTTAAAGACTGGCAGGAATATTAACATCTAGATTCCTCCTAATCCTCAAGATCTGGCTGAAATGGATGCCGCCCTTCGTGAGGATTTCTCGCACGAGATCGACCTCTGGACCATCAGTTGTTCAGTTTATGGTGCGAAGAAAGTTTTGGCGGATTCATATTGATAGTTAAAACCGACGATGAATTAAACGTCCAAAATGAGCTTGCATCGATTGAGCTAGAAGATTGGCTGGGCAAGACATAATGCATGCCGTATTCAGTATGTTATTTAATACATAACATCTGTTAGGCCATTTATGGAAAGCGTTCAAAAGTTTGTATTTAAACTGAGGATCCACTATCACATACTATACTGAACAAGTTGAAGCTGCTGACAATCAAGCAGCACATTCTTGGAAAAATACGGGTGTTATCTGACGCAAGAAGAAGAATAACAGAGAGGGATGGTGGGTGCAGGAAAATAAAAATTTGGTTTGCTGATCCAGTGCGCCTGATAACGATTGCTCAGAATATCATCCGCTTCAAGGAGCTTCGTAACAACCTCATAACATCTGAAGAGTGAAGTTAATCACTTCCGAAAAGATGAATAAGAACTGAGGCATATGAAGAACTTCGCTTCCGGACCAAATGGCCTTAAAAGCTTCCGATGGAAGATATTTATACACATCAACATGTTACCGGGATCTTCACCTTATGTATAAAGTCGGAGATGCCCATTCCGTAGTGGCTGTTAGTAGGACGCACTGTATTCCCACTACCGAAAAAAGGCGATTTGTCCAACCCAAGGAACTTACAGGCCAATACCCTGTCTGAAAACGCTGTATAAGATGTTTACAGCTATCCGGAATGATAGGATAGTTTGAAAAATTAGCCATGTTTGGGGAGAGAATTGCGGACAAGGTGGTTATCCGGAGAACGTGCAAATTAAAAGAATTGTCTTCAAAGAAGCTGCATTCTATAATAGCAATCTGTGGATGGTCTAGATTGATTACCGAAAAGTTTTTGCTTCAACCTCCCATAGACTTATCATATGTCCGTTGGAAAGCTTAAAAATTCGTCCACCCATAGTGGGATGCATAAAGCGATTGATATTATTTTACAGAGTACCTTAGAGATTATACATGCAATATTACGTAACGCCTTTTTGTTTTGTTTATATCGTTGTGACCTTTTGAACTTAATGGAAATTTTATTTTCGTCCTTATTTAATCAACAGAAAAGCGAGTTACGTAATATATGTAGAATTCCATATCTTATCCAGACTCAATTACTTGCCGAATTTACGAGTTAAGGTTATTTTGCATACTTAATAATTTTTTTATGGTATTTATACAAGATTTTACGTCATGCATCATAAGACGAAAAAAATTATCTTTATTTTTTTAACTTATCAAATCTTTATTCTCGAAGCGAAGTACAGTTGAGTAATATCAAATATAAACGCGCATGGTGATTAAAATTAAATATTGATAATTGAAACGGTTTGATAGTCTTTTATTCGTAATTGTTTTCCTCTGTGTAGATTATCTCAGTAGATGACTATAATTATTTGTATCTATGTAAGAAGTAATTTTCGCTTTCAATAGCAAATGAAACACTAAAAAATGAAGTTCTCGATTCTTTTGACGGTATTGTTTATTATTTGTGAGTACAAAATATATAGGTTCAAAATTAGTGATAGTTACTAAACTTGTCCCAAGTAGGAAAAAAATAAAATTCTGTAGGCTATACTCTAAAAATACAATGGACAACAGCATTTCTGCGAAACCTGTAGATTTGTAGAATAATGATTTCGAATACATCGCCTTTCTGAATTATTTAAAAATTAAAAAAAATTCTTAGTTATTACGAAGAATAAGAAAATTTTTCACAAAAATAAGCATTAAATATCCTGGATAAATAACTCACATTTTAGATTAAGCTAACTAATTCAACTTTTATAATCTTGATTATTTAATTTCATGATTAAGTAAAAATTTTCCCCTCTAAATGAATTGGAATTATTTGTTACAGCCATATTTCACCTCTTAACTGATTTAATATTAAAAGGAGTGAGAAATTTAAAACAAGTTCAAGAAAATTAAAATAAGTGAACTATGTAATTTAAACATGAGCAAAATTAAATGAATAACTATACTTTATATTTTTGTTACAAATGTTAGGATACTAGAATCAAATTTCTTGATAAATTTTGATGGTATGTTTGTCTTTTAAATTCACTTCTTAATTACATGTAATCATTTTAGCACTTCATGTTGGCTATTTTATCACTCATGTCTTAATTTTATAATTAACAGGTTTTTCTCGCAAAGGTTTGGGCCATAAAAAGAAAGTATTAGCGGAACCTAGTAATGATGTCCTTAAAAAACAGTACAGTTCAATTTGCTACGTAAGACGAGTATGTGCTGCTGAAGAGAGGAATGCATTAATTAAAACTTATCGTAATAAGCTTGCAGAATTAAAACAGAAAAGTAAGAATCACACACTACCCGGAGCAAATTTTATAGACGCGACGTGTATTCAAGATAGCAAAATTATATCAGTATCAGAAGATTTGGTCAATAAAGTATGCATTACGAGAGGAGAACTAACAAACATTGTACAAGATCTTGTTCAGAGGATTTGTATGGCGATTTTGGCATGGTAAGTTTCCTGAAAATTCCATCGTTTTCTGTGAATTTTAAACTTTTTATATGTCATAATTAAAGTTTACAATTTATTTTTATTTATAAATTTTAATATATATTATATTTTTTATAGCATTTTAGGTCGACCTGGAACGGAGGTCAGCATAGGTCCAGATTGAGGGATAAACCGGACGTGGCGACTTCATAAAGGATATTATTGTTCATAACTTTATTTTGGCAACATTTTAAAGGAATCTTGTAAAAATATTTTTTGTATTGTTTTAAACATTAATCAGGCTTGAGTTTATAAAAAAGTGAGTTGGTAGGCCCTAATTATAGTATAGGGTCTAGTCTTACTGGAGATTCGTAAAAATACAATTGATTATGAGACATTACTCCTCGCAAAACTCCCCGTGTAGGAATGGTAACCGGGATCCGACCGGGAGCCGGCCGGATAGCCCCAGCTCAAACCGGGCGCCGGACGGGGATTCTGGCCGGGATCCGGCCAAAAACGTCACGGTAAACTGGTCGGATTCCGGCTTTCATACCGGCCGGGATCCGGTCGGGTAACCCGGCCACAGACCGGTTAAAAAATTTTGCTCCAGGCGAGAAATTGGTAACTTGGATTGTCTTTTAAGGCTCATCGTAAAGAATACGGTGGACTTTAAATGTGAAATCAAGTTATCAAATTCTCGCGATTAAATTAGAGAACAGTTTCAATCACTGATGCTAGAATCTCCTAGCCTTTGTTTAATTTCGGAAACCACGTGGTGATTTGAGGTTAGGAATTAGGAAAGGAACAAAGGAATACACAACACTATACTTTAATATAAAATAATAATTATTCGCGCATCAAGTGGGGGTTTCAAACTGATGACTAAAATAAGGTTGATTTTAATACCGGGTTTTATTTGTTAACTTCGCGGAGACGAGGCGACATGAATGCAACGTGCATTCTCGTTCGAGGTGAAAAACTGAAACTTGCAATTGTCTACGCCGACGCCAGGCGCAGAAGGCATCAGGCATGGCGCTAAATTTGAAAGTGTACAGAGTAAAAACTGTCTGAAAACAGATAAAATTGTAAAAATTGTAACAATTCTGCTAACACACATTGCAGAATCGATAACAGTTTTAATTAATAAGTTGAAACATTGGAAAGACATAAATGTTCTTTTTTTCAAGAATTTGAAGAAGCTAAATTCTGTTTCACTGATCTAATAAATCCGGAAGTACGTATTTGATAATGCCACGGCTCTTAAAAAATGTGCAATTTCTACAAAAAAAGTATCCTGACCAGTGCTCGGTCAGCTTCCGACAATGAAAAACCTGACCAGGGTTGGGCCGGCCGGTAACCGGCCGGCTCCCGAACATGAAATCTAACCAGGGTTGGCCCGGCCGGGATCCGACCAGAAACCTTGTTGTAGTAGGGCCAACCCGGGCAATTTCTGCACGGGTTTTATTATATATTTTTTATTTGACATACCGTATTTTATCTGGACTGTATGAATGTCGAAGTTTACGAGCTCAAATTGTTTTTTATCGTTAAGAGCATAACATTGATACAATCTTGAGGAATATTGCCGTAAAAAAATTGCATGGTCGTTTATTCATAGATGTTTTCCTTTGTTTAGACTATATTATCAGGCACTTACAATCGTTTCTACCTATTGGGATGTCAGTTGCATAAAAAAAATTATTTGACTCTATATATAACTAGCAATTTTTGCGTTTACTAGCAAAAAGGAGACAATAAAAAATGCAGTCTTTAATTCTGCGGGTAACAGTATTTATTATTTGTGAGCATACAATATATAAGTCTAAAATTACTGGTAATTATTGAAAATATACTTGTGCCCAAGTAAAAATATACAGAAATTCGAGAGACTGTTGTAAAAATAAAATACACAGAAGAATCTACGCAAAATATGCAGCGAACATTTGGCAATGAGTTTAAAAACATCTCACTTTTAAATTACACAAATTTATGTTATTTCTAACGCATTCATTACCGATATTGAAATATTAAAAAAAATTGAAAAACTTTAATTTTTGTAATTTTTGAATATTTGAAAAATTGAAATAATAGTAAGCTCTCCAAATTTGAGACAAATCATTTTCAAAAATTCCATGAAACAAGAGGGCCTTGAAGATTTTCATAAAATTCAAATCTGTTAGAAAAATCGCACAATGACGAAAAAAGAGCATCAATTTTCATAAATGTTTTTTTTTCACTAAAATCGGCTGATCCGTTGTCCAGAAAACCACTTTTTCAGTTTCTTTCGGGAGATTTGGGAAAGTGGAGGATTTCACTTTTGCATGCTAACGATACCAAAAATCACTTCCATATGGAAAGAAAGAGTTTTGTATAATTTTAGGAATTCAAATGTTATTATCAGTCCTGTTTTACACAATAACATTCTCTTTTATTCCAAAAGTTTAAACATTGTGGATAATAATGATTTTAACAATAGTTTTTGTAACTACATTTTTTCCTACTGTGGAACAGTGCGGCAAAATTGACATTTTTTTAATTTTCAAAAGAACCATTTTTGAAGATTTTTACATTTATCAAACAAAGTTATCTGTGCTAAAATTATCTAGAAATCATTTTTGGTGTGTGAGGCTAAATTAAAAAAAATTCATTACGTTCGAATCAAATTAATGCACCAAAGTTATTTTTCGCGATTGGTAATATTTACCCGTGTAGAAAAATATCATGACGATCTGAGGTCGGACCCGCGCCAGGCCTGGCGATCTCAAGTTCGTCAGGCCACGACGGTCAAGCCTGGCGCGGACCGGCCACGTGGCACGAGCCAGACCAGACGGTCGAGGTTACGAGAAATAAATACTTTTTTTGAAAATGTTTCTTTTTCATTCCGCATCATTTCAGGCATCTTTTCAAATTTTGAAACCTCTCAAGCCTGCAGGCCCGCGGCAGGCCTGCGCCATGCCTGGCAATCAAGTCTACGATAAATAAAATACTTCTTCTGATGATGTTTCTTTTTGATTCTGCATCATTTCAGACATCTAGTCAATTTTTTTAAAAACTTTTCGCCTTGCATTATTTGAATTCTAGGCCAACTGCATAGCTGACTCCGCCACACGGCGACCGTCATCTCTCATGACAATATTTTCCACAGGGCTACAGAGTGAAGTGGCATACGGCTGTTACGAAGTGACGCGTCGCGAGTCAATTTCTGAGCAAAGATCTCAAATTTTCTCATGTTTATTGAAAATTCATTAAATCCAAGCCATTTTTTCAATTTTGGTGTTGACTTCAGTGCACAATGCCCGAGGATACGAATAAAACAAAAGGTATGCTGAGGAAAAAATGACAAATATACGAACAAATTTATGGAATATATTTGGTTATGTTTGCACGTGGACAATTTTTATTTGTTTGATTTATTGTTCATCGACGACACCTGACCCGGATCGTGGATATGTTTAGAACATAATAGTCTTTACTGGACGCAAAAACGTTTTTCCTTCGGATGGAGATAATTCTACGGAAGAAAAAGACAGTGAAAAGCTCTTGATTGATGTAGTTCCTGGAAGCTGGGTTCGTTATAACAAAACTATCCAATCTTGTGTGACTGCTTTTCCACCAGTACCTTATGACAACTCAATAATAAGAGAGCTTCATAAGCTTGTCAAGAATTGCTCACCTCCTTTGGACATTTGGCCTGAGTTCGCAGTAGATTTGAGAGGAGGAGAAGGTTAGTATAAAATTGACAACAAATACTGAAGAAATGTCTAAGAATATGTATTTATATTATGAAAATTTTAAGTATATAGACATTCAATCATTTCGTGTGTAGATACGTATTCCGAAGCTCTGAAAAGTGCAACTTTTGCAAACGTCTAGGAAATATGTTTACTCGGCTGATACGGATAGGTCACCATAAAAAAAATCAGAAGAAAAAACGATCCGAAAAAAACTGGAGCCTCATAAGATAAAGTCGGATCTTTACAAGGTGGACCAGCTTTTGAATCAAGCAACTGAGTGGCTGGTAAAATCAACTGACTCACGAGCAAGTGAAATTTCTGAGCATTATCACGATTCAACTCGAAATCCAGGAGACGGTACGAGTAGATCGACTGGGAAAAGAAGTTAGAATCGTATATAACGATTGCAGATCCTTTGATTTCACTTCTTTTAGAATTGTTTTGTTTCGAGGGTTTCTCGAAATGTCATTTTTCCATTAGTTTTTTCTTTATTCTTTCGAAATTGTCCCAAAATAATGAAAAATAGCCAGAACCTCGTTTATTCTTCAAATATTGGCCCAAAATAACATAAAACAGCCAGAACGTAATTTATTCATTTAAAATCGAACTAAGATGATACAAAATTGTCAAAACGTCGTTTATTCGGTTCAAATTGCCCAAAAATAACAGAAAACAGCCAGAACGTAATTTTTTCTTTCGAAATCGAGCTAAGATGATACGAAATATTCAGAAAGTCGTTTATTCGGTCCGTTTATTCTTTCGAAATTGGCCCATAATAACAGAAAATAGCTGGAACGTCGTTTAATCTTCCGAAATTGGCCTAAAATAATAAAAAAAATAGCCAGAACCTCGTTCATTCTCTAAAAATGGACTCGAAATTCTTTTAAAATAACAGATATTTGCCAGAGCCTCATTTATTTTCTCAAACATGGCCCAAAATAATAGAAAATAGCCAGAACCTCGTTCGTTTTTCCAAAATTGTCCCAAAGTAATAGAAAAAAGCTAGAACTTGGTTCATTTATCCGAAATTGGCCTAAAATAATCAGGAAGATCCAGAAATATTTTCTTCCTAATGAATAACGTTGCTAGTTGATTACTTACTCTCAGTTTGCTCACAATTTTTCAATCGGAATGTGTCACTTTCTTTCAGCACACGGTGATACCTTGTCTACAGATAGTGACGGATCGGTTTTAAAACATTCACGTCGGAGTACTTCTAAATCATCTGTTCCCGATTCCAAAAATACTTCACCTTTAGGAAGCCGCAAAAAACGTTAGTAACAAAAACTTCTTCATACATTTGAAATTATCGTTGCTACAGTGTCTACTCTCTAGATAAACAATGGATTTCCGGGATTCAGTGGGACAATGAAAGGTATTCTTTATGATTTTTTGAAACTTCCTCAAATTTTTTATTCTGATCGACAGGGTAACCACCGTTGAAGTCCGGTGTACACCTGCTCTTGAAGTGTTTATAGTCCATTGAGTCCTTGAAGCCCTTAAAGTTCCTTGAATTCCATTGAAGTCTTTTAAGTCCCCTTGAAGTCCCTTGAGGTCCCCTGACGACTTTTGAAGTTTTCAAAGTCCATTGGCGTCCGGTGTTCAAACAAACAGACTAGTGCTTAACCCATAGAAATTGACTTACGATCAACGGTATAGTTTATTTCAACATTTTGATAAGTCGCAAATTTTTCA
>CAKNWU010082844.1:0-11798 GCA_932072015.1 Andricus quercustozae | reverse complement strand
AAATAATAAAATCATTTTAAACTGAAGAAACATTTTCGTTGCATCAGAAAACTATTTCCTTGCATCAAAGAAACTTTTCTTTGACTGAGAGCCAATGAATATGTTTCCTTGAATCAAAGAATCTTTTTTCTGAGAAAACAAATTTTAAGTTTCAACAAGTTTGGTCACATAATGTTCTCTGCATTCGAAATTCAATTATATTGACAAATTTACATATATTGAGAAGTACCACAAAATTATTAATAAATAAATCGTCTCTTGAACAATAAATAAATTATTTTTCTGCTAGCATTTTCTTTGAAAGTTTTTTCACTTTCGGACGTTTGCAAGCACAAACAAATGCATTGTCGTATCATTAGAAAAACAGTAGTTAAAATGTGTTTTGTATTTCATGCTGAGAAACTGTAATAAGAAAATTTATTCTTCCAGTGATTTTATTTTCTACAAATTTGTTGTTAATCAATTTTGTTTGATAGGACGCGTAGTTTTTCTTTTAATCGTACAAATTAACATTAAAAATCTAAAAAATAAATTTTTTGGAAAAACGGCACGAAATACAAAATTAACAAAATTGTTTGCCTAAATTATGTCTACAAATTTTCTTTGAACCTTTTTTTTTGATAGGGCGCGCACTTTTTTAAATTATAAAAACAAGACAATGAAAATACGTCTGTTTCAATACTAATGCACATTAGGAATTGTAATAATAATGATACATTTATTGAAACGACACATTTTGCAGGGCAGCTGCGAATAAAGATTGATGCCAATTAAGGAACAAATATTAAAGCAATAAAATATAGAAAAGTGCGCATTTCGGACAAATTTTAATCGAGCGCTAAGCGCGAGATACGTTATGAGAATGTTTTCGTTAAAGCCGAAGAAGCTTTAACAAAAGAGAATTCACAATCATCAAATTACAGTTGTCGATGGTTTATTTATATATTTTATTTATTAAAAAATAAATTAAACATTTAAAAGTAATTATAAAATCAGAACAATCCAGAATCGTAGATTAATTTTTCTTCAGTTTTTCACACTTTTTCATACAATTACCATGAGTTATGTAAAGGTTTTCAGTCGTTTTTACATTACCACAAAAGTTTATTCCACTGCAGTTATTTTGAGAACTATCATATGTAAAGCGATGAAGACCTGCCTCGATCCATGCATATTCACAGTTGTCTTTAACGGCCGGCGAACAAGCTATCGAAAAAATTGAAATAAATTATTAATCAAATTTAGATTGAATAAATAATTATAAACTCTCGTCGGAAATTATCTACACAGCTAGCGCGAGCGTGACTAAAAATCAGAGATGACTTTGAAACATGATAACTCGGTAGGAAATTATAGCAAAAACATGAAATTTACAGGAAGTAATCTTTAAACCATTATCCTTAATTCAAGCCAAGAAAACTTAAAAAACCTTCACGCTTTCTCGAGTTATGACTTAAAATGTCCAAGTGTGTCTGAGTCAAGTTTCCGTGACGCTTGGACATACATACGTGTAGTCCTAACTCGGGAACCCGTGAAGAATTTGGACCTTTTTCGGTTTAAAAGGAAGATAAAATTATAAAGTTCGATTCCTGCTAAATTCAAATGTTGTCTACATTTTTTCTAGGTCATGCCTCAAGTTGAAGTCGAAGTACAAAAACCGAAATTTCTTTGAAAATGATTTAAATGAATTTAACAATTTAAAATAATTCAATTAATATATTAATGCGAAAATTGTTACGAATATTTTCCGAAACTTCCTGGAACATTTTTCAGAATTGGAATGTTCATCGAATCTTTTGTTATATTCGAATCGATTTATAAAAAAATGGTCTAATTGGTTATTTGAGTTTACAAATGACAAAAAATCCATAATATTTTATGTTTGTACTACCTAATTTACTCTGTTTATTGATATTTTTTCAAAAATGCATACAATTAGTACATGCACATTTTGTGAAAAACAATTGTCATTAAATATTAAATTTCTTAATTTCTTTACTTGTTATAAACAGACAAATGGATAAAACAGGCATTTACTGCATTTCCAGGGTTTGAATGCATATTTATACAGTTTTGTGGTTGATTCACGTAAAAGGAGTAATTAATCAAGTCCGAGAACTAAAGGAGAACAAATTTTATTGTTATAAATAATCATTGTAAATAAATTATCTTATATCACATTTCGGAACACAGACAATTTTTATTTTATAAATTTAACTACATGGTTGAAATTGAATTCCTTTGTTAGAAATCCATTTTTTTGGTCAATGATACATAATTTGAGTTGAAAATTCATCTCTGTGAGTGAAAATTCAACTATTTGTTTTGAAAATTCATATATTTCGTTAAAAATTTATCTTTTTGTTTTTAGAAAATTTATATTTTGGATGAAAATTCGTCGTTTTTTGTTGGAAAATGCAACTATACTTCGTTAAAAGTTGAACTAAATAATGCATTCAAACACCAAAAGTTGAGCAAATATCAGTTTTTTGCAATTGTTCACCTAATATAACAACAAAGTGAACGTTTTTTTTCAAATCGTCTTTAAGAGAGCTCTTCGAAATTTACTTGGCTTCAATTTAAAAGAAAAAACTTTGAAACCGGTTAAAAAATATGACAACGCTTGGACATTTAAGTATTATTAGTTTTCTATTAATAAAATAGTGCAATGTTGCTTACGGTCCCCATCACATTTCGTTTTTCTGATGATGTAAAAAGACAGAAATAGAGCAAGAAGCTTTAAATTCATTTTAAAGAAATTTTTATTCTTCGCCTATATTATTTTAAAATTTGTCAATCTTCTACGTTTTTCGTGACAGTTTTTTAGATAACTTTCTTTTGAACTAAAGAATGACTGACTGCTTCGTAAATGAGATACGATCCATGAACTGAAACTATTAAAACTTTATAGTCATTCCGAAGCCCACTATCAGTAACGCACAACATTCTCTTGGTTTAACAATCATTTCAGGCACAAAAGTCTTCCAACCGGAAAAATAATTGTCATGAATTGAAGAAACCGTTTCTTTAACACAACAAATAGCTTGAAATTAAGATAATCATTTTTAATTGAAGACAAATTTGTATTGGAAGAAAAACCTATTTCTTTGAATGAAAAGCAATTTTTTTGAATCAAAAGAAGTTTCTTTGAATCAATAAATATATTGACACTGTAATACTAAATAAATAATTTTCCTCCTTGCGTTTACTTTAATCGTGTTTTCACTTTCAGACTTTTCAAACAGAAACACATGCATTATTTTATCATTAGAAAAATAGTTGTTGCAATGTGTTTTGTATATGTAACGCTGAAAAACTGTAGTAAGAAAATTTATTCTTTCAGTGATGTTGCTGTTTTAAAAACCCTAATTTTTGATAGGTTTGAAAAAGACTTCTCATAATATTTACAAAATTTGAAGGGCACTCAAGTGATTTCAGAAACAGGATATGTAAACTGCACATAAAATCAAGAAAACAAACAATTCGAAAGATTTCGAGGAGTTCAATAGAAAGTCAAACAACTTTAAGGAATTCAGAAGAAACTCAAAAGAATTCAAGGAACTTAGAATAGTTAAGAAAATTCAAAAGAATTGAAAGAATTTAAAGAATTTAACGTGCACTTGAAAGATTTCAAGGGAATTTCCAAAATTCTTCAAAGCAGAAAAATTTAAATTTTCGTTTCGATTGTTTAATTTTGGCTTTATTCTTCTTCTCCAATTTTGGTGTGTGGTGTTCGGTGAATATCAGTAGCTGAATTACTCGATGGTGTTGGTCGGACAAATATTGACTCTCAGTCTGCTGTACAGCTGACAGGTGTAGGTCTGTACTAAAAGCGAGAATATTTGGCATGATTCTTGTTGATGTTAATCGATTTGAGGCCCTGATAACTAGCATAAAGGAACTAGGACACCTCGCTAACAAAAAACGATGTACTTTCCTTGAAAGGATCGGTTTTCCAGATTCAGGTCGAATAAGACCTTCTGAGGGGGAATCAGAATCTCTGAAATTAAGCAACGAAGATCTGGAGAAGAAACACACGAATATAAAAAAGGACATGAAACTGATGAAAGAAGAGGTATTGCAGCTTCAAAAAGTTGCATGTGCAAAAAATGTTGTCTGCACAAGCTAAAGGACACTGAGACATACTATAACGACCTAGTTTCGTGTGTTTGCAGGGTGTTCCCCAAAGCAAACGTAGAATATGTAGTGGTAGAATCTTCTTCTCGCCTGGGAAGCTTGAGGGGCAGGTGAGAAGGCAACTCATATAGAAAAAGAGGATTCTACAAGATGACGAAGTTGCAATTAGATGTAACCACTTGGAATTCGACGGAAAAGTTCTAACATATAACGAGCCTGCTTATGGGAAAGCCTTTCAGGAGGCCCTCGCATCAGCCAGAGGAACGACGAAGTTTTGGAGACCAGTTAACTTCTTGAAGCCTACACTGAAAGAAGTTTGGTATAACAGCCGTACTTAAAGATACAGTCGCTGCACGAAACATAAGGCCCATTTCATATGTCGATTTAGTGTAGACGCTCTCTCAGTTTGGTATGGCTGTTGCCCCAGAGCCGCACAACCACTCCACTAGCATCTCAATTTTTCAACGTTTGGTACATCAGCCCGCTTAGAAATGGCGCAGCTGTTGCTCCAAGGTTATAGAGCTGCTGTAGTACGACAGCCTGTGCGGCTTCTGTTCCAAAATTCTTTCAGTGTAGACTTGCACCGGGTAGTAACACTGACGACCAATCGCGGTAAACTTTCGCAAATACGATGTGTCCTTCTAAAACGAACGCCGATATTTCTTGGAGTGCAAACACGCATCCCCTTCTGGATACCTAAATCTTAAAAGATGAAATCAAGGCCGCTGTTCATAAATGTAGACCGGGGAAAGCCCTTGAACATGATGGTGTACCCGATCATTTATCTCGAGCTTTCCAGGAGTTAGGTTTATACTATATTGAGAGTCTGTTCAGGAGGATCTGGGATCTTGTGAAGCTGTCCTCATTTGCATGTTATACAAGAAAGGTGATAAAGAGGATCCGGACTCTTACCAAGATATTGCATTCGTAAACGCTATTGACAAAACATTCACACGAATCCTCCTGCATATAGGGTTGTGGTGTGAATTGTATACTCGAATTTCAGGAAAAGTTTTCACACGTTTCGTGGATTTTAAAAGGGCATTTCCTTCAGTCAGCCATGAATTAGTTTGGTCTAAACTGTTGAAACTGGACAGTAGTACGAAATTCATTAACATAATGGAAAGCCTTAATTTGCGCTAAGATGCCATCCGTATACCTGAGAATCTCACTGATCCAGTTAACGTGACTTGCGGAGACTTCCGAGGAGAACTTTCAGGTTCGTGTTCATACTTTTTTTGAATCTATTCAATTTGATTCAGTTAAAATATAAGCTAAGTTTTTAATTGAAACGCCCTGCATCTCTGAACGCCCTGCACCTCATCGTCCCCGGTTGATGATCTGGACCTTCGCAGTTCGCTGCCATGTGGCCAGAGCCTTGGCAGCGGTAGGTGTGTACCTTGCGCACCAGTCTCGCCGCAAGATCTTCGGTCAACTCTACGAATGCCTTCAGATTACCTCTGAAGGCCTTCTTAGTCACGCTTACCTCAACATCGCCGCACGTAGTTTCACCGAAGTGTCTTCGCACGGTGTCCTCCACTTCCTCCGCCTCGGTGACAGTGTTGACGTCCAAGACGTCGACCTCAGTGCGGGGGACTAGCTTGGGCACGCTACCCCCAACAGCGACCACTTCTTTAATGGTAGTGGACAGCTTGGATCTTCCATCCGTTGTAGACCCCATTTCCACAAGGACCTCTCCATTTCGGGTTTGCCTTACACCCTTTATTTTTACACCATGGGTGTCCTGCTTCACCTTTCGCTTGAGTTCCTTGAGGACCTCCGCGTAGGTCGAGTCCTCGGCAGGTCTTATGAGGACCGCCTCAGGTCGAGCCCGCCTTTGTGACTTCGTCTGCTTCCCCGTGATTGCAGGCTTCTCCTCTTTATCTCCTTGCTTGCGTGTCGAGGTCCCCGCCGCTGCGGCAGTGCGGGTCCTCGGCTGCTTCTTCATCGGCTTCGAATAATTCGCCTCAATGGGATTCAAGGTGGGCTCCCGCTCGCGCTTTCCATGCTTGGGAGTGGGAGTTTCCACGGCTTCTTTATTCTGAACCCCAGTTTGACTTATCTCCTTCTTCTGAGGAGCCGTCTTCTTTTCTTCTATCTTCGCCTTTTTGCCGGCGGCCCATCCAACTTCTGATGGCACAAAACTAAAGTACCAATCAGCGCGGTATATGGCATTGTGTATTTTTCTCGCCTTTTCCTGTGCCTCCTCTAGTCCATGCCTGATTGGCATGAACATGTTCCTCTTTGTGTCGCAGAAGTTTTGCATCGTTGTGAGAACTCCCTGCAACTATTCAACGAGTTTTTGGGCGTCTTTCATATTCTTTTCCACCTTGTGTATATCTTGTTTGGCCTCAGTCTTTTGACTCACCTCAAGCTGCTCCGTCACGACCAAAGGACTATCTTACTCTTCACACACGCTTCGATCTTTGTTTTGTTGATAATTCACCATTTTGTTCCCACTAGTAGCAAGAGAAGTATGTGTCCACCCCCGGAGAGCCCAGGATGCGGGGGTAAGGTCTGAATACTCTAGAAGGCGACCTGATATCCTCGAGACACCGTTTGGGACACCACACCCTGGCGACATTCAGTTTTCGGCACGACAGTTAAGGTCTTGACTTGGGAGTTTTTCCTTCGGTACCACACCTGGACCATTGTCCGCGACTGCTTATTTAGTTGTGCAACCGTATTCAGCAGAAACCCTCGGTACAGGGCCCCCCTATCCGCAACTCGCGGGTGGGAACTAGGATCATGGTTACACTGGATTGAGTCTAATTACAATTAAGATAAATTAGTGGAATCTCAACTAGCCTCCTCAAATAGTGGTTCTTTTTTCACCATTGTAATTTTGCATCTTATTTCATAAGCTTTAGAGTGAAAATACGTTTCGCTCTCGCTGTCCCACGCAAGCCGCTGATAATTTAACAGTCCGGTTTCTTTTCGAGCATGCGTTTTCCTTGTATATGTTTTCACTTTCAGACTTTGCGAACATAAACAAATGCATTATCTTATCATTAGAAAAACAGTAGTTGAAATGTGTATTGTATTTTTTACTGAGAAACTGATTGTTTTAAAACTCATAATTTTGGATAGGTTTTGAAATGATGTTTGATAACTTTAAAAAGATCTCAACTAGATTCAGAAACAGATGCACACTTGTATTTAAGAAAATAAAGAATTCAAAGTAATTTGAAAGAATTTGAGGAATTCAACAGTAAGTCCAACGAGTTTAAGGAATGCAAAAGAAACTTAAAAGTGTTCAAGGAACAAGCAATGCAAGAAAATTCAAAAGAATACAAAGAATTTAAAGTACACTTTAAGGATTTTGAGGGATTTAAAAATTGTTTGGTGTCGAAAATTTTAAATTTTCGGTTCCTATGTTTAATTCTAAAGTCATTCTTTCCCAAACTCGAATTGGGAAATGATTTCTTAGTCAAACTTGAGTTGCATTAATTTTAAAATTTTGTTCATTTGAAGGTTTTTTCAATTTCAATGATTTTTAGATTCTATTTCTTTTTCTGTTTGCATTTTCCTTGAAAGTGTTTTCACTTTCGGAAGTTATGGCACAAACAAATTCATTATCTTATTTTATCTAAAAAAGTGGTGTAAACGATGTTTTGGAAAATCTCACAATCATTGCTATTGAAATCTTGATTTGCTTTCCATTACTGGAAGTTGTTTTATATCTTAAATTTGTATTTAAAAAAATTAAATCTGCAAATTGAGAAACATTTGTGATTTTCAACTACTCTTGCGCTGTTAAATCAAAACTTTCAAATTTTATGAAAAATTATTGAAAATATTATACCAAGACGTTTTGTGGAAGACGTTTTTTTACCGAAAATTGACATGTTAAAACAAAAATCATTATATTCATGATTGTTGTTAGTTTTTTACTCCAAATGATCCTATATCAATATTTTAAAAATATTTTTTTCAAGTTGTGAAAAAATTAATATTTGCATCATATTTAAATAAGAGCAGAGAAGAAACTAAAATGAATTATAATTACTTATAAAGATTTGATCAACACTGCGTACCACCAAAATATAACAATTATTAGCCAAAATCTTTAAAACGAAATAACTCCATCGAAAATTATAGCAAAAACTTAAAATTTACAGGAAGTAATCTTTCAAATATTATTTATAATTTAAGCACATTTTTAGCCATAACTCGGGAACCCGTGAAGATTTTAAAATCTTTTTTGGCCTTAATCGAAGAAAAGATTTAAAAGATTGATCTCTCTTAATTTCAGATTTTTTCTAAAATTTTCCTAGATCATGACAAGCGTTAAAGTCGAGGCACAAAAATTGAGAAATTCTTGAAATTAAAAAAAAATCCTCAGGGTTCAAAAAGTTCCAGAGGTCGCATTCCTTAACTGAATTAAATTTTTTTTTTTTTAATAAAATCTAATTAAATTGCAAAGATAATTCTTAAAGTCTAGTTAACAAAATATATCTATAATTTGTTATTTGAATTGAAAAATGACAAAAAACCTACTTTCCTCTGTTTAACGATATTTACTCAAAAGTACATAGAATTAGTACAATGCACTTAATGAGAGAAAACTTACATAATAGTGGTTTAATTACGTTAAAGTAAAAATTAATTATGCCCGGAAACTAAATAAAAACCATTTCTATTGTTATAAATAATTTGTACACACAAATACACTTTTATCCAATTAATAAAGATAGAATCTTTTTTTTCTACGAGATCATCTCATTTCACCTGAAGGATAATAGCTTGATATAAGATATTAGCCTTCAACAACAATTGATATAGTTATAAGCATTTTGTATAAACAAATTTATTTATTTCACATTTTTGACCATATAACATTTTTCTTTTTAGCGAAGTCACTTATTTTTTTCCCCGAAGAATAATATTAGTATAGAAAGCAGTTTCATTTAACAACAATTATCATTGTTATGAAAAATTCTTAAAAACTAATTCACTTATTTCGCATGCTTAAAAAGAAAATGTTTCTTTTAATCTAAAGAATAATATCGCGAAACAAGATATTATTATTAATCAACAATGATTGCTGTTTTTTTTAAATCATTTTTGTGAAAAAATTCACTTATTTCACATTTGTGGACACAGAAAATTGCTTTTCTCTGTGAAGTCTCTTCTTTTCATCTCGAAAATAATATTATCGTAGATAAATAATAAGTTTTCAACTAATCAGTTGAATTTTCAATAAAACAGTCGCATTTTCAAGTAAAAAAAATTAATAAAAAAAAAGATTTTTCAAAAAAGTAGTTTAATATTCGAACAAAGAGATAATTTTTCAACTAACCAGAGAGAAAAGATAGATTTTCCACCAAGAAGATTAATTGTCCACCAAAAAGATGAATTTTTAAAGTAATATATACAATTTGAAGTAATAAGTTAAATTTTCATATGAAAAGATAATTTTTCAACTAAAAATGGGATATTTAAATTTTCAGTTAAAAAACTTAGCCATTAAAAATGTTCTGATTCTGTCTCTATACTCCCCCACCATTGACCGAAGTCGGGTGGGACTGAAGGCAGAACTGGAGTTAAAGCGCGGACTCGAACTATGCTCAGGCGTTATTTTATGCTTAAGTTAAAATTTTGTTTACAGTTTAATATCCAAAATTGTAGAGTTTTAAATTTAAATTCATAGGAAAAAAGTGTATTTATTTTGTGAATAAATGAAAAATAAAATTAGCGCAAATAACATGTTTAATTCTTTATTGAAAAAACGTCACAGAATACGCATTAACAATCATTTTATAATTTTTCCCCTTATAAAAATATTTCTCCTCCAGCAAAAAAAAAACATTTTTCAATTATATAGTCGATGTAATATAAACTTAGTTAAACATTTGAAAATAATTAAAAAATATTGCAGTTATAAAATGAAGTCAATCCAGAATCGCAAATTTATTATTTTTTCGTATGTTTTTTGCACGTACTTTCACAGGCGGGCTTAGTCGGATGAAGGTTATCTGGTTCTGATACAATGCCACAATACTTTACCATAAAGCAGGCATTTTTAGAACGATCATATGTGAAGCGGATAATAGGAGTTGTAATTTCTGCGCAGGAACCATCTTCTACATATTTGGGCGAACAACCTAACGGAGAAATTAAAATAATTTATTAATCAAATCCTACATTGAACAAATAAGTATGAACCATCATCGGAAATTACCTACACGACACTAAATATTAGTGATGACTTTGAAACATGATAGCTCAAACATGATAACTCGGTAGAAAATTATAGCACACATCTGAAATGTAAAGAAAGTAATCTTTAAAATATTGTCCTGAATATAAGTCAAGGAAGCTTGACAAAACTTTACGGCGTTTCGAGTTATAAATAAAAATATTTGCATTGAGTTTTCATCGACAAAAATTCGACGCAATACTTGAATATTTTTATTTATAACTCGAGAACCCGTTAACATTATTAATGCTTTTTTGGCTAAAATTAAAGATAAGATGTTAATGATTGCGTCCTGTAAATTTCGGATGTTTAGCTTTAA
Source organism: Andricus quercustozae (assembly GCA_932072015.1). Lineage (NCBI taxonomy): Eukaryota > Metazoa > Arthropoda > Insecta > Hymenoptera > Cynipidae > Andricus > Andricus quercustozae. The sequence continues at coordinate 1,140 of CAKNWU010082844.1, read as the reverse complement.
TTTCAATAGAGTTTTTGTATATTAGAGTCATCAGCGATTTTTAGTGCCACTCGCGCTAGCTGTGTAGATTATTTACAACGGAAGTGCATAAATTATTATTAATTTATATATTAGTAGATTTTTATTAATGAAAGAGTGCAAACTCGCTTACCAATTGCATCACATTCCATTTTCGTCATGATGTAAAAAACCAGAAAAAGGGCAAGAATATTGAAGTTCATTTTAAAAATCTTTTTATTCATTGCCTGTAATATTTGAAAATTTGTCAATCTCTTACGTTTTTCGTGACTGCTTTCCAGATATCCTTCTCTCGTAATAAGAAGGACTGACTTAGTCTCGTATATGAGAGACAAAACATGACCTAAACCTATAAAAACTTTGTAAAATCATTTCGAAATTCACTATCAGTAACGCACATTATTAGCTTGGGTAAACAAATAAATTTCAGATACAAAAGCCTTCCAAGCAGAAAAATATTTGTCTCTGATTAAAGAATCAGAGGATTTCAAAAAGCCTTCAAAGCTTTCACAAACATTTCACAAAAATTTCACAGATTTCACACTAGATTATATATTTTCTTTCTTATTAAAAAAAACTAATTCAAAAAAGTAATTTGATTTTTGAATGAGAACAATACTGATAAAAGCATTTAACCGAATTTGACAGAAACATGGATTCCCATATAGGAAAATAGTTATGGCTTTAAAATATAATAACCCAATAATATATTAATATAATATTATCTTTAATTCAAGCAACGCTTGGACATTTTTATTTATAACTCACAAGCTTGTAAAGAATTTTTTATTTTGATTGGCTTAAATCAAATATAAGACATAAAAGATTTCGTCCTGTAAATTCCAGATGTTCAGCTTTATCTTGGACCGAGTTATCATGTTTAAGTCATTTTTCACCGTTGCCAATTACAAAGTATTTTAATAAGTTTCTGGGTGTCCGCTTCCAACTACAAAGTATTTTTTAAATACGTTTATGGATCCCCGCTTCTAAATCCAAAGTATTTTTTTCAATAAGTTCCTGGATCCCCGTTTCCAACTTCAAAGTATTTTAATAAGATCTTAGATAATTTCCGATGCTAGTATATTAATTATTATTAATCTATAAATCAGTAGATGTTAATTA
>CAKNWU010082829.1:0-13931 GCA_932072015.1 Andricus quercustozae | reverse complement strand
AAAAAAAACTTCAACATTTTATTTCAAAATCTTCAAAAATCTACATTTTGTTTAACATTTTTTCAAAACATCTAAATATTTTTTTAACTGATTCGAATATTTCGCAAATATTACAAAAATTTACAATATTAACCAAATTTCCTTGAAATCTTCCAGATTGTTTTTTGACAATTTTGGAAATCTTTTCTAATCTTTCGGAATATTTTCATAAAATTAATTTTTCAATATAAAAAATAATCTTAAATTTCCCTAGAAATCTTGAAAAACTTTTTTTTTTGTAATCTTTCACAATTATTCTTAAAAAGCTTGTTATTGCGGCATGTTGTTATGGATAAAATACGTATTTTATATGGATATGTATATATCTATTATAGAAAACTTTTGATGGCAGCTTTCTAATTTCAACATAATAATACTACTTTGCATATAAAAAATCTATTAGAAGATAAATATTTTATTTTATTATTTTAAGTTCAATATATCATTTTTAATTACATTTATTTATCTTTTGGTTCTAACGGTTCTAACCTCTAATACATATTACAGGTTAGAAGTGACATATACAACTTTGCTTTCGTAAAGGTTCAGCTGAAAAATCACGCTATTTCGTTTACAAAATGTGTTCATATGTTATTTCATCAATTTGGAAGTCTATAATATTATATCACTTTCTTGGAAATTAATAATCACTTAATTATGTCCCATTCTAACGTTTTTGTAAGAGTATTAATACTTTGTATTCCGAAACGCTGCATATTTTGAGGTTAATCTGTCATTGAACGTTATTTTTTCAAACATCATTTTGTTACAACCATGTGATTACTCTGGCGGGATAATGTTACCTGCTTCGCTTGTAACATATATGTTACTGCTTTGAGTGGAAAATATATTGTTACTGGTTGACCATCAGGGAAGTCACTAGTGACTGGTTTTCTGAATCCTGTTACACGCATGTGACGACTCCAGTTGGTAACTGTGTTAGCTGGGATACCCGCGCCGAGCTTTGGAGACGGAGTCGTTATTAGGTATGTATCTCTAAGCTTTCCGACCTTTTCTTACAGGTTTTCACCTAGAAAAAGTACTCTAATGACTTCAATGGCTGAACATAACCTAAAACGTCTTGCTTAATCTTAATTCCTATTTTGATATAATATATCATCATATAATATGTAATATATAATTTGTCCAATTCTCAGCTTCTAAATGGACCGGAAACGACAACTGACTGAACTAGCTGGTATAATTTATTTATTAAAATGAAATTTTTCTTCTTATTTTTGTCGATAAAGAAACCAAAATGGAGCCTAGATTCGAAAATCGATAGAAACGATTTTGTGAAGAATTACATTATCTTTCATTAAAAAAAAAGTTCAAATTGGGCGCAAATTGTTTTCAGACCGCTTTATCTCGGAATTATTCTTGTCTTACTCCTCCAATTTCAAAAAAGTGTTTGAAGCAATTTTCAAGCAACTGACTTCAACAAGGTATCACTTTGGAGTAATTTTCTTTCTTCATTTATTCCTTTACATTTAGTTTAGTTGCATGGATTATAAATCAAGAGATATCTTAAAATCATTGTTGCTGAAAAATTGTAGACTTTAAGGAATGGGGATCGGGAGTCCTCTAAAGAAATTTTTCTCTGATAATATATGTTTTTAACATATGATTCGAAATATCAATGTATGACCTCGAAATATTCATTTTAGAGGAACAAAATAGTATGCATCCGGGGTCTGCAGATGAAGCCAACGATGGCAAACTAAATCAAACAACTTTTGTAACTAAAATATTTCAAAGGGTATTTAACCAGTTTTCCTATGGTTATAACCTATGGCTTTACGAATTAACTTTAATATTTTTAAAGCTAAGTCCTTAAAATTGTAGTAAAAAGTGATTCTAGATTGAGTGAAAACCAAACTAGTTATCAGGAATAAGAAAATATTCAATCTTATCAATGAGTTCCCAGATATTTTTGTTACAAAAGTATTACTTTTTCCAATAACGTTTTAAAAAGGTAAACTAATGTATGTAGATAATGAGAGTAGATGAGAATGAGAGAATGAAGTGACTAGTCTCATATGATTGTCAGGTTTATGTACTGTCGGCAAGCCGTAAAATTTTTGAATGCGAGCAAATTCGAAGATATTAATAAATATTTTACATTTTTAAAGTAACTGACGTATAGAATGCTTAAAATAGGGAAAAAAGTTTTTAATAATTGTCAAAGAATAATGCAAAATGAAAGTGTAACACAAATCCGGTATTTTTAAATTTACAAAATTGATTAATATCATCGAATATTTAAACTTTAAAGCAAAAAGTTTGTAGAAAAATTTCTTTTCCCTGTTGATTTGCACCCTCTTTGATTATTTATAAGAGTAGAAAATTGTATTTATTTATATTTTAGCGAATATTTCTGCAGGAGAGACAAAAATATCAAAGGACTTTTTTGCAGACATTTTTAGAAGGAATAACTTTGCCATCTCAGCTTTTTTAATATGGTAACTTGTTTTCGAAAAATTCTGAATTTTCATTTTTCAAAAGAGAAAATAATTTTTTCTCCTCTTTAAGACGCGGGCACAATATAAAATGGAATGGTATGTATTTAGCATATTAGTACAAATTTTTAAAAAATTAAGAAAAAAACGCTGGGTTTTGAATTTATTTCAATTAACTTGATAGCAATGGAATTTAACTTCAATTAAGTTAAATTCTTTCAATTCGCTAAAACTTTAATGTAAAGAGACATTAAAAACGTAATTCATTAATGAATCATTTATAATATGTCATTTATTTTTCATAGAAACAAATCAGTTTACTAATGTTACATAATTTAAAAAATGCTCTTTTCATGATTTTCATTGATCTAATTGAAATAATATTATTTTTGTAGCTTTACACAGTATATAAAGAATAATGAAAACATTCAAACTTCTGAATTCAATTGTTCCACGGAAATTTCGACAAGCGATTCCCCGTTTTTAAATACTAATGACTAATCACAGTAATTTCCTTTGAAAAGCCCTATATAAGATACCACGGGCTTCACAATGCTTCAGTTCAACATCTGACCCCAGGTAGTCTACATATCCAAAATTAAATTTGTCGTGCTTTTGACCATCGTTTCCACGATTTTCGCCTAGGGTAAATAATTTTCGAAAATGTTTTTAACAATATTCTTGAAAAAAAATTCGTAATCTTGCAAATGTCATTATTAGACAGATCAATATTTTGCGATATGTTTTATGCTATTGAAATTTAATTTTTCATTTCTTAACATGTATATCTTTTTTTATTTAGAAAGACTTTCGCTTTTACGCTTGTAGGGGAAGGATAATTTTGAATACAATATAAAAATTTCGAATAACGATTTATTTATTAATAATTTTTGAAGACTTCAATTCGAGTACAAAATATAATCTGAGATCAGAGAACAAGGAAATAGTGATTATCAGTTTGTTTTTAAAGTTATATAAATATAATTTTCCTAAGATTCTTGAGATAATTCAAAAAGATTTATGAAGATTTCAGATATGTCGAAAAAATATCTAGAACATTTTTAGAAAAGGCCGATTTCATTTAAAATCTGGAAATTTGTTCAATTTAAATATTGAATACTTAAATACGAATTCAAAGTATTCAAAGTTTTAGGACTCTTCTAAATTTAAAGTATGTACAATTAAAATAAAATAGTTCTTAATTCATCAATTCATCATACAATTTCATCAGACTTTTTTCGAGCTTAAGGTTCTTTTATCTTGTATAAAAGAAACCTTAGGTTCTTTTCTTTAAATATCTTCAGGATAGAAAATGGACATAATATTATTTATTCGTAAAAGTAAGCGTTCAGAAGTGGACTGGATTTCACGAATCGATTTAAAAGCATTTAAACAGATTTCAAAGGATTTAAACAGATTTAAAGGGATCTTAATAGGATTGCAAATAATTTATAACACATATCAAGGAAATATAAAGACTTTTAAAGGATCGTGATTATTTTAAGATATGTTCAAAACTTTTAAACGCTTCGAGTAATTTTAAAAGATTTTGAAGATTTTACGACAGTCCACGCAATGGCTTAAAAATTAATTAAGGGATTTGATATTATTTTAAAAATTTCAAGGGCTTTGCAGAGATTAAAACTAAATTTATTTGAATAAAGAGAATTTCCTAAACTTCGTAAGTATTTTGAAAGATTTAATAGGATTTAAAAGGTTTCTTCAGGGACTTCAGAGAATATTAAAGATTTCAAATGATTGTTATGGGATGATTTTAAGTGATTTTTAACGGATTTCAATATATATAAAAATTACAAACATTTTTCAATATTTCTATGAATTGCTAAGAATTTAACAAGAATTAAGCGATTTGGTAGGATTTCAATGATTTGAAGATAATTTCAAATATAATTTGTTCACGATACGGTTTAAAAGAATTTCCTTGAATTTCGAAAAATTTAAAAGGATTTCATAGCATTTACAAGGTTTTAGGATATTGAAAAATATTTTAAGGGATTTCAGAGGATTTCCAAGATTCACAAATATTTCAAAGGATTTTAAAGGGATTTTATAAAATTTTCAAAGATTTCAGTAAATCTAAGGGATTAGAAAGGGTCTCAATAAGGTATTACAATAAAATTTTAAAGGATTTTGAAGATTTTAGGGTATTTTAAGAGAATTGTAGGAATTTTTTTATGCTTAGCACAATTTTAAGGTATTTCAAAAGATTACAAACATTTAAGAGTATTGCAAACAATTTTCAAAATCAACAAGAATTTTGATTGAAATTCCAAGAATTTTAATGATTTTAAGGAATTTAGAAATATTGTATGCGGTTTTCTTTTAATTTAGGAGGATTTTGAACGTTTTATAGTATCTATCAGGTTTTAAAATATTTGAAAATATTTTAAGGGTTTTCAAAGGATTTTATCAGATGAAATAAGATTCTTCAGGATTTCAATAACTTTTAGAGATTTTAAAAGCTCTCAAGGTATTTCAATACATTTTTCAGGATTTCAGAAAATGTCATCAGATTTCATGGAATTTCGTGGTGTTTTCAAAGGATTTTATTGGACTCCAACGGACTGTAAAGATTTCAAGTGATTTTTATAATATTCTAAGGATTATGAAAAGGAATTTCAAAATAATCATTTTAATGTAAAGTGCAAAAGTAATAGCTTAAAAATAAATTACAGAGCATTTCCATGCAAACGGAAAAGTCAAATATTTTGACAAAACGGACGCATGCTATAATAAAGTGCCATATTGAGATGCCGAAGAAAGATTCGGAGCTTTAATGTCGACAAATTAAATGAATATTAATGTAAAGATTGTTATATATGATAGTTTGCAATCCTTCAAATGTTAATATCTTTTATAATTTTTCTCTATTTCCCAGTGAAAAATAAAAAAGTGAAGTGAAGTAGATTCGCGCATGAACATATATTACCGATTTCCCGAAACAAATTTTTTGACAGATTTATGAGTAACTAATTTTTCAAGTTTGAAAACGCAGATTATCAACAAATGGTCAAACTTTATGTAAAAAGTTTGTTATTTTTCAATATTATATCGGCGGTTGTAGGAAGAAAATCTGGTGATGCATGGTAGAATGATGAAATTAAGGCAGCCCGACAAGAAAAGAAAGAAGCGTACGAGAGAACGTTGAACGTCACAGATCTTAGCGATGAGGAGAGGAATATACTTCAAAATGATTAGAGACACAAAAAGGGGATAGTTAAACGACTAGTCAAGGAAAGTGAAGTACAGAGTTTTTCAGCATGAGAAACAGCAAAGGTGAAATGCTATATTCTGTTCCGGCAAAATATGCCGGATTTTAATTTTCTCAGCCGGCATATTTTGCCGGATTTTAATTTTCTCTTCCGGCATATTTTATCGTGTACTAAATTGAATTACAAAGAATTTATTATGAATTCCAAACGATTTATTATTAATTCCAAACAATTCTAGATTAATTGCAACGAGTTAAAAAATTAATATTTGCAAAAATATGTCGGACAATAGAAAATTAAAAGGAGATCTTGATGACAGGTGGAGGTTACGTGTCATCTGTATTTTATCGTATTCCTTGCCGGATCTTAATTTTCTCTTCCTGCAGATTTTGCCGGATTTTAATTTTCTCTTCCGGCATATTTTTAATGAGGTCATAATTTTCCGTAAATTATCATAAATTTCCACATATTTCCACAACTTACGTAAATTTCCACAAATTTCATGAATTTCAACAAATTTCATAAATTTTTACAAATTTCATAATTTTTACAAAAATTTCATAAGTTTCCTCAATAATGAAAAATTTCCATAAATTTGAGAAAATATGGTAACTCATGGATAAACTTCTGAAAAGGGTGAACCTCCGATTTTCTTCGGGTTCCGTATACTTATGTATTTTGACGCGCTGATTACGAATATGATAGTGAAAATTGGCGCAAATTTGATTTTCATGGTCAAAACCATAAAAAAAACCCATACAAATCATGGTTTTTTGCATTTTTCTCAGTAATTATTCAAAATTCAAAAAAATCTTTCGTATAAAAGTTGTAGATCTCCTCGAAATACATATTTTATGTTTCAAACATTTTTTATAGGAATAATAGTTTCCTAGAAAATCAGTAGTAAATCGATTTTCATATTAAAAAACCATAAAAATCATGGTTTTTTAAATCACAAGGGTGCCTTCCCGCCCCCACGAAGCGCTGGAAAAGGGGTAGGGGTACGACCTTATAATATTTTTGTGACCAGTTACAGGGGTGCCTTCGTGCCCCCACGCGGCGTTGGAAGAGGAGTAGGGGTACGACCTTACATTATTTTTGTAAAAAGTAACAGGGGTGCCTTCCCGCCCAGCCCAAACTATTGGATGTATGCATTTATATGTTTTATGTATTTTTTGACATGAAACTCGATTTACTACTGATTTTATGGAAAAACATCATTGCAATAAATAAATGCTTGCAACAAAAAATGTGTACTTTGATGTGATCTACAACTTTTGTAAAAAACATTTTTTTGAATTTTGCATATTAGCCGAGCTAAACCCAAAAAACCATTATTTTTATGGTTTTTTGATCATTTCACCATGAAAATAAAATTTGCGCCAATTTTCACTATCATATTCATAATCAGCGCGTCAAAATACATAAATAACAAGCCAACACTAATGGAGGCATGGACTTATGTATTATATTAATTTTTTAACATGAAAATCGATTTACTAATGATTTTTCTCGGAAATTATCACTCGTATAAAAAAATGCTTAAAACGTAAAATGTGTATTTCGAGGAGATCTACAACTTTTATTGGAAACACTTTGTTGAATTTTGAATAAATACTGAGATTAAAGCAAAAAAAAAAAGAATTTTATGGGTTTTTTTTATGGTTTTCACCATCAAAATAACATTTGCGCCAATTTTCACTATCATATTCGTAATCAGCACGACAAAATAAATAAGTACACGGAGCCCGAAGAAAATTGGAGGTCCACCCTTTTCGGAAGTTCACCCAATTCATCAAACTTTTCATACATTTTTAAAATTATGGTAATGGATGGAAATATATGATAATTCAAGGAAATTTGAGAAATTCATGGTAATAGATCGGTAACTTTTGTGACCAGTCACAGGGGTGCCTTCCCGCCCCAACCAAATCGTCGGAAAGGGGTAGAGGTTTAAACCAACATTATATCTGTAACCAGACACAGGGGTGCCTTACCGGAAGAGAAAATTATGATCCGGCAAAATCTGCCGGAACAGAAAATTAAAATCCGGCAAAATATGCGGGAACAGAAAATTGAAATCCGGCAAAATCTGCCGGATCCGTATACACTACATTAATAAAATGTGACATGCTGTTTTGATCTTTTATTCACTATCATGTCGACTTCTTGACTACAATGCGATTCATTATCTACTCCCAACCATAGTTCGTGTCATTTTTCTGTTCCCCTCTTGTCACATCCCTAATTCTTTATTTCAGGTACATATAATATATCTAGCTTCCTTTCGCTTATTGTACCCCAAAATTGTTTTTACTTATTATCATTTACGCTTATAGCATTCACAGTCCACACACCCAGTCTCAATTTATCGCCTGAAACTTTTCCGAGGACCTGATTTTCGTCAACCGAAGCTTTAAACCAATTCGAGGCTACGCTATTGTTTGCTCTCTAAATCTGAAATAGTAGAAAACTACTAATTGGTAGTAGTTTTCTACTAATTTAAATAGTGCCGATTCGTTTACTAGTAATTAGTAAAAATCTACTATTTCAATGAGTAAGAATAACTGACTAAATGAATTAGTAACTATATCTACTAAATGAAAATAATTTTATTAAAATACATTAATCTATGTATTTAAATAACAATTCAAAGCAATTTCCATTTTATCTTCTTATACTTAAATTTGTTAAGCCTTCCTAAATCAGTTCGACATCTGATTCCTCGTTTTCTTCCTCGGATGTTTTTGCATTTTGCTGTGTTTACATTTTCTATTGGTCTTTTAAAAACTGACGTTTAACGAGCACATTGATCGGGTTGTCAGACGATACGATACGAACAAAAACAAAAAAAGGTTAAGAAATCTCGGCTCGGAAAATTTGTAAAATTTCGAATGATTTCGAACGATAACGAGAATTTCTCGACTCGATATGCATCACTGCCAATACCGTTTCAGTTTTAAATATCGCATCGTTAATACACAATTATTATTGATATAACTATATAAACTTAGAATATAAATTATAAAAACATTATTGTTTCTCAATTAAAACTCAAAAACCAGCAGAAAGTATTAAAAAAATTATTAAATTATGTTTCCATAGCAATTCATTGCTACTCATTGAATTAGTAAGTCGGCGCTACTAAGCAGCTTAGCAGAATACCCTTACTAATTCATTGAGTAACATAAATCTTACCATTTCATTTAGTAGAAACTGATAAAATTACTAATTTAACAGTCAGACACAATGCTCCTAATTGAATAAGTAAAATTTCTACTAATTCAGATTTAGAGAGTGTATTATTAATTGTTTGAAGGGTACGCTCAACTACCAAAGTGATGAGACAAATTTATTTCGTGAGTATAAAATCATATCCAAAAGAAGTAGCTAATTCGTCGTAAGGTTGTGAGTCCAGCTATAAGGTCAGTCCCACCAGAATTCGGTCATTCGAATAAGGGACGTATGGGAACGAAGCTAGAACCGAGAGAGGCATGATCGATTCGTATTGAATACTAAGGAGAGTACTTCTTCAATTTAGCAATAAATAAACAAAAACGCTATATATTTTATTTTTTGTGAAAACTGACAGAATATAATATTCGAGCCATATTCGACACTGGCTTCCGTAAATTTACTAAAATTCTGCCTAAAATAAACTGCCCTTCTAATTATTCCGCTTTATTGGGACCGCAAAAACATACTGAGTAAATGTGGAATTTGTATTTTACTTTTAGTGAAAATAGATAGAATATAAGAATCGAATATTAATAATTTGTTTATGACATAATATGCATTTTCTTAAACTTATTCTCACACACTTTAAATTATTTATAGATAGTATTAGCACAAATATCAGACCTTGTTTGATAAATCTCAAAATCCTAAAAAATGCTACTTCTGAAAAGTTAAAAAAAATATATCAATTTTTTTGGTAAATAAAAAATTAACCAAATTTTTTAGGAAACCTCTAAAAACAGAAATCTTTTAAAAATTGAAAATTCTATCATTTAGAAAAGAAACGTCCTTATCGAATGAAAAGTTTAGGCTAAATATTGATTTGCCCGTAGAAAATTTCTGGCCCACTGACCATTTGAGAAAAAGAAAAAAGAACAGCCTAGTGAGAAAAGTACTCACTTCGGCCACTATGACGTCATCAATTGAGGAATCGACAACTTCGTCGTCTCTCGACGACGTTCTCAGCTGCATTTCCATCGTGAGTGTTGGACAAAAGTTTCATGTGCGCCTTGTGCCACTCTATGGACAATATACTATTTTGTAGGAAAGATTTAAATTAAATTCCAGATTACACAATTACGAATAGGAGTTTTCTAAAAGCATCGCAGTTTCTTTAAAAATAATTGATCAACGCTATAACTTATGACAGCACTTTATAGCCTCCCTCCAGCCTATGAACTGAACTAAGTAAATAACTGAGAGATATAATCTTTATGTTCAATAAAGAAAGTTAATAACTAATTTGCTTTTTATTCCAAATTTTCGCTTTATCACACTCACCCCTATCGACTCTACACATTTTAATGTCATATTTTCAGTTCTACATTTTCAATTACATATCTGACTTTCTTATATTGGCAATTATATATTTGAATGTTTTGTTTTTAGTTATGTATTCGCATAGGCACGCATCTTCTTATCAGGTATCACAATGTGTAGGAAAATCTTATTATTTCTTATGTAAGCAATGCATTGATGATACCCGTTTGTCAGGAAAATAAAAATTCTTCAATGTATACTGAAGAGTTTTTTATACAATTTTCGTGCTACAAAATAATGACAAGGAAAAATTGATTTGGTTCAGAATTAGGAAAGAATTAATTAAGAAATAAGAAGGATAGAGCCACAATTAATTCAGAGATACTTATTTAAATGAGTATTTATTTAGAATTTATTTATTGTAAACTTATTGCAGGTTTCTTACATAATATTTTCGTTTTTTCATAAAAAAGTTTGATAAAATATTTCCTGTGATTATATATAAATATAATAAAAAAATACCGGGTAAACAATCACCGCAGGGTCCCACTGAGAGCAGGTGCCCAAAATTATGTGTGGTTTTGAATTTTGCTAACGCTATTCCCTAAATTTCTTTGTGTCTGAAAATGAATTTTCCTAGTTTAAAATTCTTGAAAAATACAAAATTAAGGCTAACAAATGTCTAACTCTTAAAAATTATTTAATGAGAGATAATCTATACATTTTATAAAGCAAAAAAATTTTTTTGAAGATGTTATCGGAAGTAGAATAGGAAAATTTGTAATATTACATTTAATGGTTTAAAATGGCCCCTAAACATTTTTCCTAGAATAATATTCGTCTTCGACGAATATTATTTTTCAGGTATAGTTTGCGGTGTTGAGCAATAATAAACAGTTATTTAAAAAAAGTTTGTTAATGTTGGAACTTTTGAAAAATATACATCGCGTCAGAAAGGCAAAATTTTATTTTTAAACGTATTAAGAACCACGAAAGAAAAATATTATGTTCAATTTTTGTTCAATTCATTACGGATAGCAAATAATGATTTTTTTTCATTAGGCTTTAATAATTCGATAAATTTCCGTATTTTTATTCTAGGCTTAGTGAGGAGAGAAATTTGTATGTGTTTTTTCTTTTAATTTTACAGGTCTTGGGTATCTTTTTTTTTAAGAGCTGCATTAGAACTGATGGAGAAATTATTAGACCCACGTGTACCACCAGCGACAATGTCTGCCAGAAATGTAGAGCAACGAAAGGTAAGAGAAAGTTTAATTTTTAGATTTAATGGAGATTATATTAGACCATATACGTATTTTTTCTTACTAAAAGTATATTAATAATAATAATGGTAATAAGGAAACTGATAGACATTTTGGAAACAATGTTCTTATAACGTTTTAAAAGAATAATTGCCAAAATAAAAATATTTGTTGCTAAAGAAATCAAATCCAAAGAAATGCATTTGTTTATAAATTTACAAGAATTTTTTCACTTGTCTTGAATCTAGTCTGGTAAATAAAAGTTCAAAGTAGATATGAATTCTTTATTTAAATTTTAAATCCACAAGGAAACAAAAATGCTTCATGGGAAAAATACATGTAAAAAAACCGCTTCACTGGCAGTTGCAAACACAGCATGAGCAAACGTCTGTGTTGGCCGGATTTCTCGAAACTGTTGTTGAATTCGAGTATGAATTCGAGCCTGAGTTTGAGGCTGAATTTGTGGCTGAATTTGGGGACCAGTTCTTGATCACATTGCGTACAAATATTCCTGACTCGGTAAGATCGGAATCATTCCAGTCTCCCTCAGACTTGCATCCGGATTTCAATGATGAAGCACCTTCCGGTTTATCATTGAGACTCCAATTGGCGTTGCTGAGATTATTGGCTTTCATGAATTCAATCCATTTATTGGTTTCATCCTGATTGACACCACCATTACCATCTGCATTAACCGCACCCCATTCAGTCACAAACAAAGGAATTTTTTTAAGCGCAGCTGCTGCCTTGTCTCTCAACTCCTGGTGGTGGGATCCTGCATAGAAATGTAGAGAGTATGCAACATTCTTATAGCCAGTGATGGGATCAGCTGCAGCGGCATCAACATCCTGAGACCAATGGGGTGAACCCACAACAATAAGATTGTTGTTATCAATTTCTCGAATTGCTTTGATGACGGCTACTGCATAGGGTTTCACGTTGCCACTCCAGGAGACATCATCTTTTGGCTCATTCCAAATTTCATAGATAACATTAGTGTTACCGCCATAGCACTTAGCTATTTCTTGGAAAAATTTGATAGCCTCATCCTGATGTTGATTAGCGCAATGAGAGTGCCAATCAACGATGACATACATCTCAGCTGCAATTGCAGCTTCAATAACGGCCTTCACTCGGGCCATGTTGTTTTGGGGATCCTGCAAGTAGCCACCACCTTCTTCGACTCCCATAGCTGCGCGTACCAGATTAGAATTCCAGTCTTTCTTTAACCATTGCACACATTTTGCATTGTAGAATTTTTCACCTCCCCAGCCACTGTTACTCCAGAAAAAACTGTTACCAACTAGTGCCCCCGGGGATCCACCGATGAGTACTTGATTATCTTTGACAGATAGGGGTTTAATATCTGTAAGCAAAATAAGCAATAATTAATAATTAATAGCTAATTTAATAAAAATAGGAAAAGATATTGAAACCGTAATGTTCATTTTTATTAGTATTCAGTAAATAATTAATTTAACAATAATAAATGGTATGCAAAGTTTTAACCCTTAAAGGACACACCTCCAAATAAAGTAAAAGATATTTTCGGCTAAAAAAAATCATGTGTTACCCCCCAAATGTCATTTAAAGGTTAAACATGCTCCTAGCATTGTTTAGTTTTCTTCAAGAGACGTGAAACCTCTTCTCGTAGTTCGACCACAAGAGATAATTGTTACATTATCAATGGTTTGCTGAATTCGAATCTGAATTTCATTTTTTGCCTGCACTGTTTCTGAGATTCTTCAGTAAAATTTTGTTTCCATATATTACGAATCGTTCTGCAGGGCGATTTTGATGGTTTTTTTTTAAACTGAATGCAATTACTATCTTACTGTTGCTATCGTTTTTGCGACTATCTAGAAAGCCGTTTAGGCAATAGAAAAACTGAAGCTGTCGCTCGAAATCATGCCCTATTAAAAAAAAGGTTCCACATTATGACGCACTAAATTATATGCGGATATAGATAATATTCTTTTAATTATATTTTTTATTGTCAACTAAATTGAGAAATGAAAATCTTACAAATTTTCTACTGAAAAGACGAACATTTAACAAAATACATACATTTTTAACCAAATAGTTGAATTTTTAACCAAAGAGAATTATTTTCTACCAAAAAGGGCGCATTTTCAACGAAATACATAAATTTTGAACCAAATCGTTGAATTTTTAACCAAGAAGATTATTTTTCTACCAAAATAAATGAATTTTCAACAAATTACATAAATTTTCAACCAAAAATGAAGTTTAGTTTTTAACCTAAAACGGAATAGAACACGAGTATAACAAACTATAGTCAAAAGTATCACAACATTTTTGGAGTAAACCCTTTTAACAAAAAATGGAAGGTATATTTTAATTAAAAAAACTAATTTTTAATAGAGAAAAATATTTTTTTCCAAGTTATTAAATTTTCAAGTAAAAAGACGAAATTTTTT